>CAUYON010010514.1:0-34668 GCA_963573935.1 Arctocebus calabarensis | reverse complement strand
CCTTAGCCCATTGAGCCACAGGCGCTGAGCCTGATGAGCATTTTTCATGTGAAAAAAAAAAAGAGAAGAAAATAGTGACTAATTCTCACGTAAATTGGATTTAATTTTGACCGAAGTACATTACTTAAACATTAATTTTTAATTCAACTAGTTAATATGTTGTTTAGGATATTGAATCCTCATTTATAAGTGAAATATGTTTGTAATTTCCCTTTATAATAATATATTTTTTCCAATTTTAATATCAGGTGTATCAGATGAAGTAGAATGATTTTGAAGTATTTCTTCTTTTTCTATTGTCTATAAGATTTGGCATGATCTGTTTTTTGAAATTATCTTTTATTTTTATTTATAAATATTAGTTGCCCATTTTTTGAGACTTTGGGGAAAAAAAATAAGAAGTTAACCAATGACTCTATACTGAATCTCAGAGTCAAAGCATTCTATAATAGACATACTCTTATCTGACAATGTGACTGTTACTTTTTTTGCATTATTATTATTCTTAGTGCTTAATATTTTGATGCAGCAATCTTCTGATTTCTTTCTTGAATGTATTTATCTTCGTTCATTCTTTACGAGGTTTTTGTTTATAGTAATTATCTTAAACATTGTTATTGTTATTAAATTTTAAGCCTTTTTAATTCTGTGAAGGCAAAAAGTGGAAACCTAGTAAACACATGTATATGTAAAAATTAAAAAAATAAAAAAGAGAAAAAACATTTTAAAATGGGCAAAGGACATGAAAGAATTTTAACAAATGACCTACAAACATGTGAAAAAGTGGTCAACCTCACTAATCATCAAGCAAATGTAAATGTTTTTCTCTTTAAATTAAGGAGAATAAGAAATCTCATGAATCATGTAATATGTCACATGTCTAAAAAAAAAAAAGTAGGAATAAACTGTTCAGATCCTTGGCTCTGTTTTATTTCAATGCTTATCTGGTATCGTGCCTGACATTTTCATCAGGAAAGTATTCACCACTAGGGGAGCAGATTGATTTTTCCAGGGAATATTAACCAACCTCTTACTTCATGCACCTTAAAGTTTGTGCCATGGGCACACAGGACAGATCAGCCTATATGGCACAAGTGGAACTCTTTGTGAGTCATCCTTCTGTCTCAGGACTGATCTATCTGCAACTGATGCTAAATGCCCAACCTGAGAGCAAGGAAGATTGGAATCAAGCCTTTGGTATTGTTCCATTTATCGCTTATGTAAGAGCCACCAGTCGCTTTGAATGAGTCAGTTATTAGACACTTCTGGAAGGGGTCATGATTCATCTTTCCTAAAATGAACTCATTTCAGAAATGTGTTTTTGTTTTTCATCTGTATTGCCTTTGCTAAAACCATGACCTAAGTGCTTACTGAAAGCCTAATTTATCTGTAGATTGTCTTGCATAATACCACTTGAGGCATTTTATGGTAGAATAAGATGACTGTAAACATACGATGATGGAATCTTCTGTTCCAATCATTTACCATATCTCTCAGAAGCCAGCAAGCTAATAGGATGATAGAATGATCCATTAAATGTGTGGGAGATAAATATTAAAAACAATTGATCTCATGGAGACAGAGGGTAGAATTATAGTAACCAGAAGCTGGAAAGGGTAGCGGGGTGGGGACATTAAAATGGAGATTGTTAATGGGTGCAAAAATATAGTTAGATAGAATGAATATTTGATGGCATAACAAAGTGACTATAATAAAAAAGTTAAGGTATACTTTAAAATAACTAAAAGAGTAGAACTGTAATGTTCCCTACACAAAGTAATAATAAATGTCTGACTTGACACAAACCTCAATATCTTGATTTGATTACTGTTCATTGTATATCAAAATATAACATGTAACTTATAAAAATACCCAACTATTATATGCCCATAATAATTAAAAAGAGAAAAGGTTTAGCTGAGATGCCAACTCAGGACCGTGGGTGGAGTCCTCGGGATACAAAATATGCTGTAAACAATGAGTAGTTAGCGTATGTAATCTGAATTATCTACAGATGAAAGTAAGATCGAACAATTTTAGCTTTAATTTCCTCATGCCAGTAGACCTGATTCAAAGAAGAAAATTACCACCCTGAAAGAGAATATGAATCATCATTATTTTAAAAATCTAAGATAATCAGGTTTCCTACTAATAATTTTGTCAGTATGTCTAGAATTAACTGATGTATTTCTGGTGCTAAGATCAAATAAACAGTTATACGGGCAACAATTGACAGAGACCAGGCAACCGTGCCAGGTTTATTTAAACCGACGAGAAATCCAAGAAAGCTGCTATGTTGGCCAAGTTTCTGAAATTTCTGCCTCAGGCCAGTTTTATCAGTACATATTGTGGTTTATATATCTTACATTTTTATCTTTTCAGTGCTTAGAGCCAGCTACCAGTTTAAAAATAAGTGACAGAGTGCAATTTACCACGTGTTGAAGCATAATTAAACAGTGACCCCTCCTCGCTACCCTTTCCAGACTCTGGTTACCGTAATTCTCCCCTCTATCTCCATGAGATCAATTGTTTTTAATATTTATCTCCCACCCATTTCCTATGACACTTTGCTATCAATATCACATCCTTCACCCCTTTTCATTTCAGCCACAGTGGTGGTGCACAGCTCGGGCAGGAGCACAAAGACTTCTTTCCTACCTGAGGATTAAAACAAATGTTCTCCTTATTTTTTTACCAGATCTTTTCCAAAGCTGAGAAAGAGCTTGCATACACATTTGGTCCATAACTATGAGAAAATTAACGCTCTCACAGGCAAGCCACAGATAATGGAGGATGAAAGTCAATGGATGACAAACAGCTCCAGCATCGGCCTTGGATAGAATCATGCTTTCCTTGCCTATGACCAATGACTTTCATACCACAGTCTTCTAGAAGGTAAGTTTTTTACATCTTCACCTGTCTAACTCTTTCTGCTCCTTCACTCTTCCTTTGCTTTTTAAAATTATCTTTTACTTTTATTTATAAATATTAGTAGATATTAGATATTATTAGACAGATACCAGACCGTCTGCACTCAAGTTCTTCTCTTAAGTTTTGCTTTCAGAGGAATATAAACTAAGATATCTGTGCTGTATACTGAGAGATTTTTTCAGCCCAGAAAGTACTGACATGTAGCAGCTCTCATGAAAGCTTTATTGAATAAATAAGTTGTTACATAATTTAGTACCATAGATAGAATGGGACTTAATGATCAAATAATTTAGAAGTGAGGGAGACATGCTTACTCTATGACTGTTTTTCAATATTACTCTAGAATCAAAAGCAAATGCAATTAACAATCCTAATTGTTTCTATTTAAAGCTGTGGCATAAAAAAACTCCCCAAATAAAGGATCTCTAAATAATTAAAATTTATTATTTCCCGGGTTCGGCCATCTGCATTGTGCTTTGGCTTCTCGCATTGACTGTGGAGGTGAGAATATTTACAATAGCTTCTCTATTTAGAAGGTTGGTGCTTCAGAAAGAATTGCAGGGACAGCTATGGGCCACTCAGTATTCAGGTCTTGCCACTCTCTAAATGGGTGACTTCTCCACATGGCAGTTATATTGGCATAGCTCACACCATAGCGGACTTAAAGGTAAATACGTTTCTGATGTGGCAGCCAATTTTCAGAATGCAGAAAACAAATGCCTCTTCATTTGAGAAGGGGCATGAGTATATGGAGAAGTAGGGGAGTTGATGGCAGCCCTTTTTGAAGACCATTTGCAACAATTGTTAGTGAAAGAAGACATTTTTATCATGGCTTTTTAGAAAGTAAGTTTTAACAAGTGGAACATTGAAAAGAAAGAACTTTTATATGGTGGCTGGATAAAATATTCATATATAATTGTGGATTGAATAAGACTTTGGTTTAAATGTGGTAGGACTGAGCATAGCTAATTAATGACATTTCTTTTGCAATTAAAATGGCATATTTACAAAGTTTTATGATTCCTAACACTTTGGAAGGCTAAGGTGAAGAAAACTAATTGGGGTACAGAGCTTAAGACCCCTTCTCCATAAATAAATGGAAAGAAATGAAAAATGGCCAGTCATGTGGTATATGTCTATAGTCCTAGCTACTTTGGAGGGCTGACCAAAGAGGATCGCTTCTGCCCAGGAGTTTGAAGTTGTAGTGAGTTATAATCTCACCACTGCATTCCCATCAAGGTAACAGAGATAGAATCTGTCTCAAAAAAAAATTTCACATAGGGTGGCACCTATGGCTCATTAAGTAGGGCGCTGGCCCCATATACCGAAGATGGCGGGTTCAAATCCGGTCTCGTCCAAACTGCAAAAACAAAAATACAGCCAGACATTGTGGTGGGCGCCTGTAGTCCCAGCTACTCAGGAGGCTGAAGCAAGGGAATTGCCTAAGCTCACGAGTTGGAGGTTGCTGTGAGCTGTGTGACACCATGGCACTCTACCGAGGGCAAGAGTGAGACTCTGTCTCTATAAGAAAAAAAAACCAATGGCACCAATGGTGACCACAATGGCAACAATGATGATTCTTTCCCGGATATATTATTTCATTAAGGTTAACACATATTGATATTATAATTCTGCATTCCTTATGCATTTATTATTTCTGAATCTTAAGTGAAAAAAATATCTAGAACTATTTTAATATTATGAAACATAGCAAAAATAGAAAAATGCTTGTTTCTTATGAGATTTTTACAATGATAAGTTTGTGTTCCAACAGCCTCCCAAAGGTACTATTTTTTGATGTGTTATTATGAACTCATGAATAAATATATAAATAATTCCTCTGTATTCTCCACATTTATTAGTCTTCTTTGTGGCCAAAATGTCCCATCATTGTCAAATAATATCCCCTTGATATAGGCTTATGTCTCTGTGACAGAACCCTCATTTTTGTAGGTAATCTTTGATAACAAAGGATATGAAGCTGGAGCAGCAATGTTTCTAAGGACCTCTGGATCACTGTAATAGAAAATGGTATTTATGGACAATTTTTTGAATAATAGAAATGCTTATTTTACTGGATTATTCTTTGTTTCTAGGCCTTTCAACAGATAAGCCTAGGGAATAGGATTTTTCCTTAGAATTAGAGAAGAATGCATAAGCGTAAATCATATGTCTACCATAAATTTTCATGCGGTGGTCATTGCTTAATTTTTATTTTACATGTGTATATTTTCAATCTGAAAAGTTAGTTTGATATTAACAACACAAATAAACACATATAAATATACATGGGAAAGTTTTGTGATACACAAATCTAGAAATGTAAAATCTGCACTGAGAGAAACAAAAGAAGCCCTCCCAACAGCACTGATCAACCGAGCAAGTGGAAATGTGCATGGCTGAACCGGAAAGGATGCTGTCGGCCATCTTTCTTGGAAGTGAAATAACGGACCATAGAGCAGTTTGTCGCAAAACTTTTGTAGTAACTTATTTACGTGTCACACTAATCATCAGGCGAATGAGAATTAAACCGCAGAGAATTATCACCTCAAGCCTGTGAGGATGGATGTTATGAAGCAGAGCAAAATGTAAGTGTTGCTGAAGATGTAAGGAAAAGAGGAATTTTGTACACTGTGGTGAGAATGTAAAGTGACACAACCATTTTGAAAACTAGTATGGTTGTTCCTCAGAAGTTCAAAATAGATCTACGATCTGATCCAAGAATCTCACTTCTGGATATATATTTAAAAGAAATAATATTGTTATCTTTTAGAAATCCCTGCAGTGTTGTCCTTGTAGGAGTGTTACTTATAATAGCCAAGATCAAGAAACAACCTATGTGACTATCAACAGATGAATGAAGAACAGGTGGGGATATATGCACAGCAAAATATTACTGAATCACAAAAAAAAAAAAAGAAAGAAAAGAAAATCTTTCCATTTGCAGCAGGATGGATGAAACTTGCAGATATTATGCCAGAAATAAGCCAGACATGTAGACAAAGGTAAATAGGTAGTATTTCATGATGCTACGTACATGTGAAATCTTTAAAAAAAAAAAAAAAAGGGAACTAATAGTAACATAGAATGGTATGGTGGTTACCAACGGATGTGGGGGGAAAAGGGGAGACGTTGGTCAAAGGGTACAAATTCAGCAATAAGAAGAATAAGTACAGGCAATCAAATGTACAGCCTGGTGCCCATACTTAATGATAACATACCCTATAGGTGCAATTTGTTAAAGGAGTGGGCCTTAAGTGTTCTCCCCACACACGTGAAGAATGGTAACTATGTGAGGCAGTGTATACATTAATTAGATCATAGTAATTATTTTACAACATGTGTGTGTATATATATATATTAAACATGCTGTACACTCTAAATATATATGCAATCATATTTTTCCTTAAAATTACATAATTGAATAACACAATATACTACATAATAGTAAAATTATTATATTTGGTAGTTTCTTTCCTCAGGGTTTTAAATGATGGCTTTTTAAGATTATTTAAGATTTGTTGACTGATAAGGACAAAAAAATTAATTGCAGAAAAATAATTACTTGATATCTGAGACTGCTTTGTGTTTGTTTATTTAAATTGCAAACACATTTTTAAAATATATTTCCTTCTGAAAGTAAAAGTAAAATAAGCCTCTCTAGTAATTTTAAAATAAAATTTAGTAAAAATAGTTTGATTATATATTTTCTAAAGAAGACTAAGTAATAGTTTATAAAAATGGAGCAGAGAGGAAAATAAAACAACTCCATAGCACACTGGGCAATTTCAGACACATGGAGAGCAGGAAAACAAACCATGCATTTAAAATATTCGGAATGCTTTGTGGCATTCATTCATCTGAGCAGCCACAGCTCCTTAAAGCTAATCATGAAGCAGGTGACCAACTACCAGGAACACTAATCTTAATCAACTCATACTTGAAGCATGAAATTTTCACCCTAGGAAGGTGATTAGTTAATTTAATGGACCTAGGGTTGTCAAATGGGAAATGTGTATAGAAGAATAATTTAGAATATTTTTTATCTGTTATTACTCTTACAAATGGAAGAGTAAAATGTTTATCTGGAATTTACATGATTATTTTTCCAACAAAGTAATTTGCAAACAGTCTCATAGGAAATGTTTCTCTAAGCACACCTTATGGATACAAAGTATCCTTCAATTTCTTTCATGCTTTTATTACAATTAAGACATGATTTAGTATAGTTGATAATTGTCCTAATGAAACAAACCTAAATAGAGATCCAATAAGCACATGATCTTATTATCACCATGTGGTGATTAACAGAATATTTCAACTACATGTAAAAACTGCTACTTTTAGTACTTTGGCCAGAATAACACTGTTCACAGAAAAAGTGCTTTATACTGTCCATTCGAATTTTGTTTTATGTCCAACATAAATAAGTACATATATTAAGTAACAACATGTGAGTAAAGTCAGTTGTTTCCAGTCTTCATTGATTTTATGACCTGGAAAATCTATACTGTTTAATCTGAACCCACACGACAATAACACTTCCATACATTTTATACACTGCTATACCCAGGAAAGTTATTTTAACTACTTGAATAAAAGAAAATTAAATTAACATTTTATGTGAACTTTTAAATTTAATTTAATTTAATTTTTTAAACAAGACTGGTTTTTGCTCTATTAACCAGGCTAGAGTATAGTGACATCATCATAGCTCACTGAAACCTCAAACTCTTGGCCTAAAATAATCTCCCTATCTCAGCCTTCCACATCGTTGGACCTACAGATGTGTGCCAC
Organism: Arctocebus calabarensis; assembly: GCA_963573935.1. NCBI lineage: Eukaryota > Metazoa > Chordata > Mammalia > Primates > Lorisidae > Arctocebus > Arctocebus calabarensis. The sequence continues at coordinate 26,940 of CAUYON010010514.1, read as the reverse complement.
CACACTCAGTTAATTTTTCTTCCTGTTTTTAATGGTAGAAGCGGGGTCTTCCTGTTGCTTAGGCTTGTCTCAAACTCCTGGCCTCAAGCAATTCTGCCACTGTTGGCTTCCCACAATTCTAGGATTACAAGTGTGAGCCATAGTGTCCAAGTATAAAAGTTTTTTACGTGAAGGAGAATGATACAAGTCAGAAAATAAAATTAAAAATATATATATTTAAATTTTATTTTATAGATCCATATCTACTATTGTTTTTAAAGTTTATTATAGAAGACCTAAGTTGTAAGCTACTATCCCTGAAAACAGGCCATTTCTCTCTTCTGAAATGAAATATGATATATAATTAGTGTTATTAATTTTGTGACTTTTAATTTTTCCATTTAAATCTGGAGAAATGTTTAAGGAATATAAAATCATTCAGTAAGTCTGGTGAATTTCACCTACAGAAATATTTAAATAAATGTTCAAAAATATTAATTCACAATGGATAAAAGGCTTAAACCTGAGGCATAAAACCATTAGAATTCTAGAAAAAAATGTTGGAAAAACTCTTATAGATATTGGTCTAGGGAAGGAATTTGTGAAGAAGACCTGAATGGCAATCAGAACAACAACAAAAACAAACAAATGGGAACTGATTAAATTGAAGGTTTCTCAACAGCCAAGGACACAATCAATAGAGTACATAGACAACCTACAATATGGGAAAAAATATGTTCATGCTCTGTAGCCCATACAGGACTAGTAAATAGAATCTACCAGCAACTCAAGCAAATTGGCAGAAAAAAAACCCAAAACCCATTAAAAAGTGAGCAAAAGATATGAATACTAACTTTTAATATTTTTAAACTTTTATTTATTGAAAGTGATATTTTTTACTTGTTACATAAAATGTTCTACACATAAAGCATTTACAGCTCTTATTTTAGATTGTTTAAGCTTAACTAATAAAATTTTAAGGTTTTTAAAAAAATTTCATTCCAATATAATGTGATTTTTAAGCTATTTATATAGGTATCAAAATGATATGTCAGAATCACATTTAGAAGAATAGACATATTCAAATATGAAGGTGATATTGCTGTGTCCTTTCAAACTTTCTTATTGGCATTAATTATACTTTATGTATGTCAATACTGATATTCTCAACCGACATCCAATGCAATTGGTTCTCTATCAGAATTTTCAGTGATTTTTGTGCTTTTAGAAGACAAAAATAAAAACAAAGCCTTTAACATCAATCATTATATTAAAATTGCATCTTATACATCTGAGAAACAAATAACTACATATTTTGCTTTATAAATTATCTGCAACTAATCAAAGCATGTAGATTTATATATAGTCTTAAGACACAAGTTATGTTGCTGAAATCCAATGTTAATAATGTTAGAAAAATTGAGTTTCTTGTACCATGTGTATCTGATTAATAAATAAAACTAACCTATTTTACTGGATTGTGATACAGATGAGTAATATGATTAATCAAATTCCATTTTTTGCCATCTCATATTTCTATATTTATTTTTAATATTCATTATATTATTGGGTAGATTGCTAAAATATTTATTTTTACATGAATAGTTGTGTGCATGCTTGAGAGAATATTTGAATACTAAACAAAGAATTGAACAATAAAATCATACTGAAAATAAATCAAAATTTTTATAAGTGACTGGATACTTTTAGAAGGGTCCAAGATGTAACCAAAGAATAATGGTCCTATAGATTACTGGGGTCCTATATAAATGAAATATATTTATCATTATAAATAAAAATAATAATAGCCCATTATGGAATGTCTAGATTGCCTTCTGTTTTTTCCCAGTAGGAGCTAAAAAATCTATAAATCCTTTCAACATTGTGAATGAAAAATAGGTTATTATATACCAATGTTTAAAGTCTTGGGAGTCAATTGAAGATCACTCTTTCTGAAATTTCTCTGATTTTCCAAGTATTGTGTAAAAAAACAAAAGAAAAATGTCCCGTAAAATCTGAAAAAGAAGGAACAGAGAATTAAATTTCAATAAATACTCAAAATTTCAATTTGTTAAGTGTTGCCAATATCAGAAAAGCAGTCAGTGTCAACCGGTATCTCTTAACTACTTTGGTTCTAGGAATAAAATAATGAGGACCCTTTCTCAGCACTAAGGACATGTAAGGTGGTTGTATGCCATGGTGGAGAAAATGGTCACAAAGAATGACTGTCTGCTAGAGCCACAGACAGTCATGTGTGATGGGATGGCTTTGTGACAATGTCCTGGAGCACTACTTTACCCTTAGAAAATCACCAACTCAGGTCAAGAAAGAAGCCAAGAGAAAACAGTGATACCATCAGGGCACTGCTAGAGAAAAGTTGAAGAGAAACAATAGTAGGGACAAGTTAGCTTTGCAGTTCTAGAAAATTATCTTCTGTAATTGGTCAGAAAGTACTGAAAATTTCCCATTGTAACCTTTGCATGAACTTAGCCCCCAATGTCTTACTTCTCTCACTAAATTCAATCAACTCCCATAACCTCTTACTAAGGCTACATTAGTTCCATAACTAACACAACCTAAAATTCTTTCTACCTTCCAATTAAATGAATACAGAACATTTCTTAAAATAAATTGACTTTTGTTCCAACACCTATCATATGAAATCATTTTTCACATCTGTCATATGAAATCTTTAAGCATCTTGTTTTTCTCTTACCATACTACCTGCTTACTTATCTCAAACATTATTTGACCAACTTACCTTCTACAGAACTATTTTTATATCTGAGGTATTTAGAGTAAACTATGAGTCTGAGGCACATGGAGTCAGGGTAAAATGGAGTGGCTGAAGCTAGACTGTGAAGATGGCAGTCCTCTCTTTTAATTGTGTCCTTATAATAGCTGTCAGAGTATCGCATGACCTAACAGATTTTTCCTCACTCCCCATGAAGATACAACAGGTTTACTTATAAATTCACAAAGACCAATGATGGTATTTCTTTTTCTTTTGTTTAATTACATGCTTTGAGAGCATTGTTGTTTCACATGCAATTATAAGAAATAATGCTGAGAGAACATGTGTACCCCTTACTCACTTTCTTCCAATAACATCATAAAAAACTATACTACAATAACACAACCAGGATATTGACATTGATAAGAGTCAAGATGGAGAAAACTACCATCACCATAGAAATCCCTCATGTTACCCTTTTATATGTAAACCTAATACCCTCCTCCCTCAGTCCCTCCCTTTTTTGGTATTGAGAAAGACATTCTATTGATATGTAAGCATTTTTAGCATTGTTGTGTTGGGTTTAGTGTGTTGTCTTCATTCCTGATTCTTGGTGTGCTTTTGACCAAAGAATAACCAGACTCACTATAGCAAAGCAAGCATGAAAGAATGTTTATTAAAGAAGAGGAAAATAGATGTACAGAGTAAAATTCATTTGCCATAAACAATGAATAGACCCCTTCTCTGGACAAAAGGCCTTGGTAATGGCCTTGGTAATCATGGGATCCTGTATAATACTGTTTGGATCAGACATCACCATGGAATCAATTTGATGGACAGGTAATGACATGAGAATTAGCCTTAAATTACTGTAGGCCACTCTGCTTGTGGGCTGGGGGTTTCCTGCAATCTTTTGCAGACTAGCAGGGGTTCCTTCTTCCACCCCAAGTATGGCAGTGGCTCCGGGCAGGATCAAGATGGGGCAGCACCAAGACAGACCTACTCTTTGCCTCCTTCCCAAGTGTGGCAATCACTCTAGGCAGCATCAAGGCAGTGCACCCCCTTTCCTCCCAAGGAGAATCTCAGAGGTCCCTAGATATCTACCTAACAGTTGTAAAAATGAATCTTATTTATTTATTTATTGTTTTTGTATATTTTTTTATTTCAGAAGATTACAGGGGCGCCAAGGCTTTGGTTATACAAATTGCTTTTTTACATTGTGAGTCAAAGTTATAAGTGTGCCCCTGGCTCAAATAATGAGCGTTGTAAAGGTTGGATGTGAATTCACCCTTCCCCTCCTACCTCCTTCTACCTTTATGCTTTCCATTGACTTTTACTACCAAATGTGCACATGGGTTTTGACTGATTAGTTCCAGTTTAATAGTGAATACATGCGGTGTGGTGTTTATTTTTCTATTTTTGGGGAAACTCATTTAAAGAATGATCTCTAGTTATAATCAGATTGTTACAAAAGTATTAGTTCATCTCTTTATGATTGAGTAGTTTTCCCTGATACTCCATTCTTAAGTTATATTTCTGTGATCCTGAATTGTGCTGCAATAAACATTCAAGCATTTATATCTTTGTTAGTCATTTGTTAGTCGACTCTCATCTCTTGGAGGTATCTCTATACGACTTCCCATAGAGGTTGGTGGGCTTCATCCCAGGGATGCAAACATGGTTTAACTTTCACAAACCTATAAATGTGATTTGCCCCATAAAGAGAATCAAAAACAACACCATAAGGTCAATGAGATAGATGGAGAAAAATATTTGACAAAATTCCACATCCTTTTGTGGTCAGAACTCTGAACAAAATAGACATAGATAAAACATACCTCAAAGCCGTATGTGTGAAACCCACAGCCAACATCCTACTGAATGGGGGTGAAGTGAATGCATTTCCATGCAGATCTGGAACTAGACAAGGTTGCCAAATGGCACCCTTTCTGTTCACCATAGTGGCAAATGTCTTAACCAGAAAAATCAGCTAGAGAAAGCAAATCAAGGGTTTTCAAATGGGGACAGAAAAGGACAAATTATCACTCTTTGCTGATGATATGATCTTATACCTGGATAACTCCAAAGAGTCTGCAAGAGACTCCTGAAATTGATAAATAAACACAGCAGAATTTCAAGATAAAAAATCAACATGTACAAATTAATAGCATTTTTATGCAACAACAGTCAAGCTGAGAATTAAATCAAAAACAATACCATTGCCCTTCACAGTAGCCACAAAAATAAATCTAGAAATATAGTTAATCAAGGAGGTAAAAGACCTCTATGTGGTGAACTACTAGTTTCTCTGGAAGGAAATCACAGAAGATGTAAACAAATGGAGAAAGATACCATGTTCATGATTCAGAAGAATCAATATTGTTAAGATGTGTTTTTTTTTTCTTTCCTTTTGAGACAGAGTCTCACTATGTCACCCTCAGGAGAGTTCTCTGATGTCACAGCTCACAGCAACTTCTAACTCTTGGGCTTAAGCGATTCTCTTGCTTCAGCCTCCCACATAACTGGGAGTACAGGTGTGCACAATGCCTGGCTATTTTTTTTGTTACAGATATGCCAGTTGTTATTTAGCTGTCCTGCACCAGGCTCCAACCTGCCAGCCTCAGTGTATGTAGCTGGTGCCCTACACACTAAGCTATGGGCGCAGAACCTGTTAAGATGTTTGTAACACCTAAAGTGATCTATAATTTCAATGAAATCCTCATTAAAATACCAGCCTTAGTTTTTTTAGATCTAGGAAAAAATAATCCTCTGGGATTTTCCCATTCAATAAGAAAAGAGCCTGAATAGCCAAAACAACCTGAGCAAAAAGGATAAATCAGGAGGCTTCACTTTACCAGACTTCAAGCTGTAATAAGAGGCTGTAGTAATCAAAACAGCAGGGTACTGGCACAAGAGCAGAGACATAAACCAATGGATCAGAGAGAAACCTCAGATATAAAACCATCCTCATATTGCCTTCTGATCTTTGACAAAGCAGACAATAACATACACAGGATAGAATCCCTATTCATTAGATGCTCCTGGGAAATTGGATAGACACCTGTAGGAGACTAAAAAGGATCTGCACCTCTCACTATTCACAAAAGTTAATACACAATGAATGATGGACTTAAACCTGAGTCACAGAACTCTAATAATTGTGTAAAAAAAAAAAAAAAAGTCTTGTGAAGACTCTCATAGACAAGGGTGTAGGTAAATAATTTAAGGGGAAGATCCTAAAGGCAATCACAGCAACAACTATAATTAATGAATGGGATTGGGTAGAATTAAAAAAGCTTCTGCACAGTCAAGGAACGATCAATAGAGTGAACAAATTACAGAATGAGAAGAAATACTCGCATACTACACATCCAGTAAAGGGCTGGTATCCACAGTCTACAAAGAACTCAAGCAAATCTGCAAGAAAAAAAATCATACAACACCCCTCCCTCCCAAAAAGAAATGTAGGCAAATACATGAACAGAAGCTTTTTAAACGAAGACAGACAAATACCCAATAAACACAGAAAAATGCTCAGTTTCTCTAATCCTCAGGCAAGTAAAAATCAAATCTTCAGTGAATGGCTGTTATTAAAAAATCCCCAAACAATAGGTGCTGGAGTTGGTGAGGAGAGAAAGGAACCCTGAACACTTTCGGTGGGGCTGCAATGATGAGATTTCTAATATCATAAGTACTGGAAAATAAATAAACTAAAGCTGTATTTGGTAAATTAGCTCAGTAACTCATTTGCTAGGAGAGAGGAATTGTGTGATGTTGTTTTTGTTTACACAGTGACTTGATTTGGTCTAATTTGAGAAAATTGTGAAGCAGTCTTGTTTTTTAACTCCCGTTTGCATGGTCTCAGAGCCAACTTGTCTTATATTAGTGTCATGTGAGATTATTTATGCTCAACAGAACATCACACGTTAGCTCATGTTCATTCCTAACAACACCAAGTCCTAACGGTTAGAGTCAGCTGAGTTTCTGGATGTCAGTGTCTGTTATCATCAACACATAGCTTAGCATCAGTTACACCACAACATAGTATTAATGGTTTTTATTCCAACCGAATTAGAAAATTTAATAACTGTTTTTCCACACAAACCAGACATCTTCTCTACTGAATAGAGCAAAACATGTATAAGAGTGATATAATAAAAGGGCATGTGATTTTTGTGTGTTCACACTTTTTGCAACTGCTTTACTTCATAGACTGAATTAAGTAAAGAAAATACACTCTCATTTTCTTTTAATCATGTTGCATCGAACCTCGTAACCAACCTCTTAACAACAAATTCTAACACTATCCCATAGTGTTAGAAAGACGTTGTCAGATAAAAGTGTCAGATAAGAGTTCTGACAATTATGTTTGCAAATTCATCCTAGGAAAAGTGCTACATACATCGTTGCTGACTATCAGTATGGTCACCTTAGAAGTACTGCCCTTGAGAAGTTATGTACCAGGACCAGCACCTAGTCTACCTCTAAGAACAATTTTGAAATCATTTTCTGAAATGACCATCAAAGCTATCATTGTTTTACTTTTGATGTTCTTAATGTCATCAAATACATTCTTTTCAATATTTCCTTTATCTTCAGCTAAAGAAACAAATTCTTGGGGGACAAGTCAGGTGAGTAGGGAGGGTGTTCCAATACATTGAGTTGTTTAATGGCTAAAAGCTCTCTCATAGTCAGTGTTGTGTAAGATTGTGCCTTGTTGTGATGCCAGAGCCATGAGTTGTTGGTGAAGAATTCAAGTTATTTTTGTGTAACTTTTTCATGTAGCCTTTTTAGAATTTCCATAAAGTAAACTTGGTTAATTATTGCTCCATTTGGTAAAAATTCACAATTATCAATCCCTCTGATATTAAAAATAGGATAGCAAAATTGTTTTGACTCTTGATTTGGACAGATAGAACTTTTTTGTTCATGGAGAGTTGGCCGGTTTATGCTGTGCACTTTGAGACTGTTTCAGGTTAGTTTGATGATGGTGGATGAAACATGAGTGTAACATGACCCAAACATCATTTTGCCTCTCCAAAAAGTCTTGGCAAACTTTGGCTCCTCTTTGCTATCATTGATCCATGACTTCCTTTGGGACCATTTTTCATATACTTTTTTCAAGCCAAGATTGTCAGTGAAGATTTTACTAATTGTTCTGTTAATCTTTACTTGGTCTGCTATGTTTTTCATAGGCAGCTGGTGATTTTGACACATAATTTGATGAGTTGTTGAAATGTTTTTGTCAGTTCTGCTTGTTACTGGCTGCCCTGACTTTTCTTCATCGGGATCTCTCTCCCTTTAGAAAAACATATAATCAATTTGTACATTGACATTTTCTTCTTGGAATTATCCTCATAAACTTGGACTAACATGTCCCCGATTTTACTTCCACTCTTGACAAGTTTAACATGAAATTTCATGCTCACTTGTTGCTCTAATTCAAGCCCTGATATTCTCGTGACAGCACACAAAAGCACACAACAATAATGAATGTCACTCATCAACACACTAGTACATGTCAACATGAACACAACAGTAAGACCCTGATATACAAAGTTTATGACATCTCACTAAGTTGTACAGTGCTTCAATGTACGTGCACGGTGGCAAGTTTGCGAACTTAATCATCAGACCTTGTTCATGCTATGATGAAGGTGGTCAGTAGGCTATTTTTTGCAGGTTTATACAAGTACATTCCAAGTCATCTAAAAGTACATTTCTCAGAATGTATCCTTTTCATTAAGTAATGTACAACTGTATATTCATGTCTACAATTACAAAACCTAATTCTTATGCTTTGAAAATTTGAATTGTAAATTGGTTCTCTCTCTCTCTATCTAAAGCCAAACCACTCGTTCTCTTAGAGTACAAATGTGAACTTCATTCCTAAATGTCATTCTGCATTCCACACTTTTGCTGTTTTTGTTCTCTCCTCTGCCCATGTTATATTTTGTTATTATCAATATATTATTTATACTCACAAGTCTATCATGAATGTCACATCGTATAGCTTTGAAATGATCTCACATTTTGCTTTTGATCTTTCTAACAGGTGGTGTCCCTGCTAGGTCAGTGCGTTCTGTCACCCGGTATGATCACATTTTCGCTCTCTTGTTTCTCAAGAGAATACATGTTTACTGAGTAAAGAACAAAAGGGTTAAAAAAGGAAAAAAAATAACAATATGTACAACGTCTATGAAATCTTTCAGCCTAGAGAAATGGATGGAAACAGGGGGAAGACTAGATTCCCTATAATACTAAAATTGTTCTCCAAGAGAAAAGAAATGCCATTAAATCCTCTGCATTTCTCAGTTGAGTTATGATTTGGGAAAGGAGTCAATTATCTGTACCTATAGCTTCGGTGCATTGATACCCTCCCCATCTATAATGAGACTTCTTCCAAAAAGCTATAGTTATTTTTAAATTAATCATAAGCTATATATTCGCTGATTGTTTACAGTTTACACCATTCAATTTATACATGTGAATATTCAGTGCCATCTTTGGAACTTTTGGTTTGGTATTCCTCTTATATTAACATGAATCTCTAACTAGAAAATACGTAACAATTTCCCAGTCTTCTCCAACTACTGCTTCTATTGCTTACTAATTAGGTTTTAATACTAAAACTTTCGTATGTCCAAGAAGTATATGAAAAAATGCTCAACATCACTAACCATCAGACAAATGCAAATTAAAACAACAATAAGAAATATATAACCTCAGACATGTGAGAATGGTGATTATCACAAAGAGAATATAACACAAGCCAGAGAGGATGTGAAGAAAACGAAGCGCCTGCACACTGTTGTTGGAAATATAAGTTGAAAGAACAGTATTATTGCTCTTCAAAAAATTAAAAATAGGTGAGGTCCCACCAAATACCTTCCCTCCTCCCCCTCCTCCAGGCCCTCCTCCCCCTCTTGATTTCTGGACCACAGCTGTGTTTTATCATTCATATGAATGTGTAGGTGTGATAATCTTTAGTGCACCAACGTATGCACAATGGAGATATAAAATGTAAAACAAAGAGAGAAATAAGTAGAAAATATGTTCCAATAAATAATGCATGAAATTTTCTTTTATAAAAAGCTGTAATCCAAACATCCAAGAGGTTAATGAACTAAATCAGCTACACATTCATAGAATGATAAAATACAACTATAGTTCTAAACATATCTATGTATATGAGTACATTATATGATATCTGCTTAAAACACAGGGAGACCTCTCATATAACAACATGTAAACTAACATAGGCACAATTCTTGTTTCATCCAGCAATGACACAAAATTCTCACACTTGAAGCACAGGCAATTTCAGGGAATGTCCATGCAATCTAAAACACATATTAAGATATAAATGTCAGCATTTTTTTATGACATCTACTACTTCGTATAATTTGCCTAAGAGCTTATTGGTGATTGGTTAGCTCATTTTTATCTCTTTTTAACTAATTTAGATCTTTATAGGCTTGCAGGCTGCCTAGATTGCCCAGGTCAACCCAAGGATAGTGCTGCATTGCTGCTGTCAGCATTTCAGTCTCAACTGACATTATTACGTTCAATTTCATATTTAACCTTTGACTTCAAGCTTATCTTTGTCTAAAATGCTTTGCAGACACTTTGAAGCCACACATCATTTACATATCATTGACCCAGTACAATCTCAAACCCTAGCCGTTTGCAAGATGCAGAAGGAGCAGCCTGATTTTTTGCTTCAAAGAAGAAACACTTCCTATAATAACAGAAAAATAAAACTGAGCATCAGGTATATTGGAACTCTGTGTACTCTCTTCATAGCTATTCTGTAAAAAAAAAAAATTCTAAAAAATAAAAATTTATTTACAAATTGTTGTAAGAAGTAACTCAAAATATCACCTTTGGCAATTTGGCCCTAAGAGCCAAGTGATTAAAATTTGAATATACTTAAATGGTTTTAGGGGAAAAACATACAAGCAGTGTTCTCTCTGACAAAATTAGAGCAAAAAAAGTTTTAAGACTCCACAATTATTATAATAAAATATTTAATAAAAGGTTCTAATTTAGTAAGAAGTTGAAACATAATAAGTAGAGCTGATTTATAATATCTTGATATGCATTATCTGTACATTACATGAAATAGCAAAATAATGATTTCATTTTTATAAAAATCAATGGTTATTTACTCTATCTTTAAGCACAATATTCTATGCAAGTGTTAATGTTTTGGATATGCTCCACATAAGACAATATTTTTGCTGATGAATAATGTAGAATGACTTTTGCACATTAAATAACTTACTGATTATTCCAAGGATAAATAATAATGATGCTATGAGGTGAAAATATCTTTGCACTGTTACCAATGAGATTTTTTTAGCATTGTGCTAATTTTACTATAAGCACTATACTCTGGATTAGAGATGGCTAATTAGAAGAATGATTTATCTTACCTTTAATCTGTTTATATTGAATTACTGAGTTAATAGTACTTTAAATTTTTTTAGGATCCTGTAGGTAAACATATAAATGGTATCCACTTATTCTTTTCCTTCTACATTCACAATGTTTATATATACTCTCAAAGTAGAAAATTCACAGGTTCCAATAGTGTTTTCTATAAAATGTAATCACTCTGGATTTCCATTTCTTCATCTCTTAAATGACTATGGGGAAGACTTTGCCTAATAGTAATACTTGTACTATTTAAAAAATTTATAGTGTTTCGTATATATTTTGCCCTAAAACTATGTAAATATATTCAAATTTTAATCACTTGGCTCTTAGGGCCAAATGACCAAAGGTGATATTTTGAGTTACTTCTTAATAATAATTTTTAAATTTTTTTTATTTTTTAGAATGTTTTTTATTTACATAATAATTATGAAGAGAGTACAAAGAGTTCCAATATACCTGATACCTTACCTTATTTTCCTGTTATTGCCATCTTATATTATTATGGTACATTTATTCCACTTAAGGAATATTCATAGAATTAGATAGATTATTAGCCTCAAGTCACATGAACCATATTTAATTCAGGTTTTTTTAGTTTTTACCTAGTTTTTTAGGAATTAGATAATTAATCTCAAACCACATGAACCATATTTAACTCAGATTTCTTTAGTTTTTAACCTAGTTTTTCAGGAATTAGATAGATTATTAGTCTCAAGCCACATGAACCATATTTAATTCAGGTTTCTTTAGTTTTTACCCAGTTTTTCAGTATTCCATCCAGGATATGACATTGACTTGTCACATCTCCTTAGGATCCTCTGCTCTGTGAAAGTTTCTCAGATTATTCTTACTTCTGTGGATTGATAGTTTTCACAAGCACTGGTCAGGTACTTTGTAGAATGTCCCTCATTGAGATTTATCTGGTAATTTTTTCATGATTAGCCTGGAGTTACCCATTTTGGGAAAGGGTGATGACAGAGGCATAAAATTCTCATCACATCATAACAGGGTTGTCTACTATCAACATGATTTTCTATAGCTACTGTTGGTCTCATTAAGCTGTGATAGTGTTTGTTCGGTTTCTCCCCTTAAAGTGACTCTTTCTACACTCTGAAAGAAAGTCACCCTGGGAAGCCCGCACCTAGGGAGTGAGGAGTTGGGTTCTCTCTTCTTGAAGCAAAAGTGTCTATATAAATTATTTGAAATTCTTCTGCATGGAAGATTAGTCAATGCTTTCCAGTTTATTCATTTATTCAATAATGTTACATGAGTATGGATTTAAGGTTTGGGGTTTTTTTAGTTTTCTTTTTTTTTTTTTTTTTTTTGCTTTGGATAATAACCCTATATTTCTTTATTTTCTTGTTCAAGTTGTTTCATTTTTGGCCATTGGCAGCTTTTTCAGTTGATCCCCATGTCCCTCTGACTTCAACCAACATTGTGAATTAATCTTTTTTTGGATTTTGAGGACCTTCTTACTTTCTGCCACTGTAAGACATTCTAGTCCCACGTGGCACAGTTGTTGTCTCTGTCTTAGAACAGCTACTTGTTCAACTACACCTGGTTCTTTTAGTGGGAAATGGTACTAAAAATTCTTTGTGCTAGATGTGCTCATTGTCTCTGAAGCATTATTAAAATAGGAGAAAATCAGGGAGCTCATGGCCTAAGACTAGAGGCAACTAGCAGCAACCAGAGGAACTAGAGGCAAACAAGTATAAGAGCAGAAATTTTAGAGCTGTGGCACGCTGGTATGCTACGAGAGGAACTCTGGTGTGCCGTAGAAATTTTTAGAGATCATTAATTAAATTATTTTTGAAAGCAGTTTGAAGTACACTATGTATATTCCTTTTTTTTTTTTTTGCTATTTTGTAGATGAACATAACTTTAGTGTGCTTTGAGAGTTTATAGGTTCAAGTGTCACGTGCAATAAAAATAGTTGAAAACGTTGCTTTAGAGAAATGAATTAATGTTAGCAACAGAAGATTTATGTTATTTAGAGCTAGAAGAAAAATAATGAGATACATATCCAATTAGTATTTATGTGAAATAAAAATAGTGAAGTTTTAAAATAAATTGCCTATTAAATACACATTTTAATAATTTTTACTATTTTCTATTAAATTATTTTCATAAGTTCTTTTACCTATTGCAATAATGTATATGGAACATATAGAAATACATATAGAATATATTTCTATAATAGCATTTATAGATGTACACATTTTTATAATAGCAAATTAAATTTGGTTATTTAATATATATTAGTAAATTATTTAATATATATTTATATAGAATGTCTTCTACATGTTTTTCTTGACTGTTATGCTCTTATTGTGTCCAGAGTCTTTCCTTGTGCCTATATTTGTTATTTTATCAAAAAACACAAACTTTCATTTATCGCTTCTATTATGCCTTTTGCTTCATTTCTTTTGTATATTTTGTAATTTCTTGTTGAATGATTGTTTAAATTTATTAAGGATTTTCATTTAATTATTATTATATGTTGTTTATTCATAAGTTTCCATGTAAGTATTTTGAGGGTGAATTTAACTCTAAGTGCAACTCTGGTTACATTTCAAACATTGATATTATTTATTGTCTTTGGTTCCTTTTACCAAAGACATCATTGTCTTGTACCCATTAATAAAAAGATTTTTAAAAATAATTTCAAGCATTGATAAATTATTATTATTATTATTATTATTTTTTTGTAGTTTTTGGTCAGGGCTGGGTTTGAACCCACCACCTCCGGCATATGGGGCTGGCACCCTACCCCTTTGAGCCACAGGCACCACCCAAGCATTGATAAATTATTATTATATATATTTGTATAGAATATCCTCTAAATGTTTTTTGAACATTTGAAAATCTCTATTTTCCATAGAGTTTGTACTAGTTACCAGTCCCGCTAACAGTGTATAAGAGTTTCCTTCTTTCCACATACATGCCAGCATCTGTTGTTTGGGGATTTTTTAAATAAAAGCCATTCTCACTGGAGTTAGGTGGCATCTGAATGTGGTTCTGATTCGCATTTTCCTGAAAATAAGACAAATTGAGAGTTTTTTTATATGTTATTGGCTATTAGTCTATCTTTGGAAAGCTTCTGTTCATGTTTTTCTCTGGCTTTCTTATTGGGTTATTTGATTTTGTTCTTGCAGATCCTGATTATCACCCTTTAGTAGAAATATCTTCTCATTTCTGTAGGTCATATGAGAAATATCTTCTCATATTCTGTAGGTCTATTTGCTCTGTTGACCATTTCCTTAGCTGTGCAGAAGATTTTTAATTTAATTCGGCCATGTTTATTAATTTTTGTCATTGCTCTGATAGTCTTTAGTATCTTCTTTGTAAATCATAAACTCTTTGATTAGACCACACTCTGTAAGAATTTTTCCAAAGTTTCCTTCTTAGAAATTTATGTCTTAGAAATTTAAGAAATTTATGTCTTAGAAATTTATCCACTGTGAGTTAAAGTTTGTGACTGGTAAGAGGTGTGGATTCTGTTTTACTTAAATTTCATTTAATAATGTTGGGAAGGAAGGTATCCTCCTCAACTCATTCTGTGAACAGCATCATCTTGATACCAAAGCTAGAAAAGAATACAGCACAAAAAGAAAACAGACTAATATCCCTTATGAATATAGATGCAAAAATTCTCAATAAAATTCTGGTTACTGAATTCAGTAGGATATCAAAAATACAACACAGCATGATCCAGTGAGCTTCACTCTTGCTGTTCAAAATGGTTCAATGCACGCAATTCTACAAGTGTGAATCAAGTAAACAGAAACAAAAACAATGATCATATGATCATCTCTAGTTGAAGGATGCACAAAAAGCATTTGACAAAATTTAGCAACCTTATATGATAAACTTCTGGGTTTTAATTTTTTTTATTTTGGAGAGAGACTCTGTTTCCCAGGCTAGAACACTGTGCCACTACCCTGGTTCACAGCAACCTCAAAATCTGGGGTTTACGTGCTGCTTCAACCTCCTGAGACTAGAGATGCCTGCCACAACAGCTGCCTATCCTTTATTTTTTTTCTATTTTTTTTATTTTTTATTTTTTAAGTTGTTTTTTTTTTTTTTGCAATTTTTGACTGGGGATGGGTTTGAACTGCCACCTCCAGCATATGGGGCCAGTTCCCTACCCCTTTGAGCCACAGGTGCTGCCCATTTTTTTTTTCTATTTGTAATAGATATTGAGTCTCACTCTTGCTTAGGGTAGTCTCAAACTTCTGAGCTCAAAAGATTCTTCAACCTCATTCTCCCAGAGTGCTAGGATTATAGGAATATGCCACCATATCTGGGTCCTTGTATAATAAGAACTCTTAAGAAAATAAGCATAGGTGGAGCATACCTGAAAATTATAAAAGCCACATATGAAAAACCCACAGCCAATGTAATATTGGTTGGAGAAAAATTGAAAGTCTTTCCACTCAAATGTGAAACTAGACAAGATTCTAGTTTCTTGTACCACTTCTCTTTAGCATTGTTCTGGAAAGTCCTAGCCAGATCAATAAAAAAAGAAAATCAAGAGTACCCAAATGGGGAAAGAAGAGATCAAACTATAATTCTTTGCTGATGATATGATCTTCTATCTAGAAAACCCCAAAAACTCTTCCAAGAGACTCATGCAATTGAAAAATAAATTCTGCAGTGTCTCAAGTTACAAGATCAATGTATATATACCAGTTGCATTCTTATATACCAACAATAAACAAGGTGAGAACCAAATGAAAGACTTTATTACTTTTACAATACCAAGAAGGAAAATAAAATACCTAGGAATGTATTTAACCAAGGAGGTAAAAGACCTTTACAGGGAGAACTATGAGTTAGTAAGGAAGGAAATTGCCGAGGATGGAAAAAAGAAAAAGTAGAGACATATATCATGCTCAAAGATCAGCAGAATTATCACTGGTAAAATGTCTATACTATTCAAAATGATCTACAAATTCAGGGCAGTCAGCAAAATATCAACATCATTTTTTGCACATCGATAAAAAAATCATTCTATTCTGTGTATGGAATCAGAAAACAGCCAAAGTAGCCACAACTGCGAAAAACAAAAAGGAAAAATTTGGAGGCATTACTTTACCATATATCAAGCTGTGCTACAAATCTATGGTATCCAAAACATCATGGTACTAGCACAAAATCACAGACATAAACCAACTAATCAGACCAAAAAATTCAGTTATTAAACTATCCATATGTTACTATCAAATCTTTGCCATAGCAGGCAATAACACACACTGGAGAAAAGAATCCCTATTCAAAAAATGATACTGGGAAAACTGAATAGCCACATTTAGAAGATTGAAATAAGACCTTTTTGGCATTTTGGATATGCTTGAGAATCAGACAGTTTATTCAGCTTATTTTCTTCTCATTCTGATCTGCTGAAGGTTTTCACTAATATTGCAGGAAATTTCCTATTATATTCTTTATTTCATGTCTGCATTCCTTTTATTCTTCCAACTGTGTTCTATCGAACCACTAAAGATGTTAGCTTATTTCCATACAAAAACTTTATTTTTTTATTATGAAATATATTTTCTTTTTATTTTATTATAACTCACAGAAATATCATCTATGTTATTAGCATTTACTTTTCATCTATTTTATATGTATCTTGTTTGATTTATTCAAAAAGGCTATTCTTTTATAGCTATTTAAAATATTTGGAACTTAAATTTTTAATGTAAAATTTGATGTTTTTTAATTTACACTCCATTTTACATTTATTAAAGTAGTTCAAGTTTCACATGCGTTTATTGCTAAAATAGTTATTAAGTAAAAAGTTTGGGAATATCCACATGTGATATTTGCATAATATTACTATATTGACCATAGCTGTTAAAATTTAGTTATTTCAAAATCATGTAGAAAACATTAGTTTTGCTTGAAAATCATGACTTAAAACCCTATTATGAAATTGTTGTTTCTTTTTTTTTTTGTACGAAAGGTTTTTATTGGCGGGGGATATGACAGAGCAGCAGTAAAGAGAAGGGAAAAGAGAGAGAGAGAGAATGAGAGAGAGAGAAAGAGGAGGGTGAATTTTTGTATCTTTTTTTTAGTGTGAATTATTCTTTGTCTCCCCAATATACCTGATAGAACCCTCTGACTTCAGTGCCAGGAAGCGCAGAACATTAGACGTTACTAACGAAGAAAATAAAATTGGTCTGACCAACTACCAATGTTCTATTATTACTTATAACTATTTCATATTTGCTACAACAAAATTATGTGTAGATGCCATTTTTAGATGCTAATATTAATTATATGTTCATATATAATTGAGCTGTTAATTATATAGATATTTAAATGAATAGATCAAAAGAAAGAAAATAAGAGTCATTATTTCTATGATATCTCCAACTTGTGTGAATTTTTGAAGTGATCATATCATCTTTATTATTTTATGATATGTTTTAACATTTTTAGTGTATAATCAAATATTCCAAAATCAAGTAGAATTTTAATGTTTACATAATCTTTTTGCCAACATAATTTATCCAGTAACTTTCATTAGATATTTATGACATTTTAAATTATTCTCTGTGATAAAGATGTAAATTCTTATTCATATACTTAATTATTACTTTAAGAGGAATCCCTAGATTCTGATTCCACAAGCATTTGGAACTTTCAACATGCATTGTTAATTTTTTTCCTAAAAATAATTGTATTATAGTGGCAATGTATGGTGGAAATAATTACATGTTGTTGTCTACTTTATTTGGAACGCCAGATTGGATATGTTAATAATAGTTCTTAAAAAACACATGCTACTGAAAGATTGTGAAAAATAAATTCACATAAAATCATTGTTGTTTCTAATCCTTTCCATTTCCTTCTTTTTACAAATGCAGGATTTTTTGAAATTTTTGAATCTAATCTAATATCTTAGCATTAGTTGACACAAAGTATATGTTCAATATATTTTGAATGAATAAATATTTAACTTCTGTGATTATGGTTAAGATAAATTTGAACTATAATACAAAGTAGTCACCACCTTCCTTCTTCAACATGGAAACTGTTTTTCCTAACTGGAAATCCAACCATTTGCTGAGTTTTTTTTCTTTAACAATATTTGAAGAGCCCTCAAAAAATGTTACCCGAGTTCACCATGGTGTGTGTGAGACAGAAAATGAGATAAAGTTTTCACGTCCTACAGGAATGACTCTTGGTAATTCTTCCCACCTGCCTGATGCTTTCTGCTTCCTTTAGGATAAGCTCACTGACTTTTTCAAAGCAGCAGCCTGGTGCGTGTCTGGTAGGAAGCATTTTGAAGAAATGCCCACCACTAAAGCTGAAATCTGGTCTCAACTCTCCTCAGTCTCTGGCTGTGGTGCTCAAGATAAAGTACAAGTCTCTCCATATTCAGTCAAGCCAGAATGGCACTCAAAACATATAGCAGCTCTCCCCTACGTCACACGTGGTGAAGGTTGTCTTATATTAAAGACTGTTTAGCGCAATATTTCTTAACAGCCCTACTAGTTCACAGATGGACACATGTATTGCAGAGACTCATTTTTGTCTCTCACTATGTGGTGAACGTTTCTGAGAGCTATGCCCAGCCGTTCAATGACCAAATAATCTTCCGTGTGCACCTAACTGTAGTCAGGTGCCAAATAACCCAATTCTCTCTCAGCTTTATAGAAAATTATTTCTCAGGAACCACATTACTCCTTTCATTTTCCTTGGTTAGTGTGATTTGTTCAATGGATCCTTTTAAACAAAATTTAATTACAGAGAGATGAAACTGTAAAACCCTTTCTCTTCTCGGTGAATTCGTACTATTGTAGAACTGAAATAGCCAACTTCTTTGGTGAAGGGAAATATAGTGACACATTTACATACATTTTTCCTGTGTCATCAACAGCCCTGACATGCTTTTGTGAAAACGAGTTTCTTCTTGCCTTGTAACAGAGAGTATTTACATAGTGATTACCAGACAAAAGGGAGACTTTCCAAAGATGAAATGATCTTACCATTTATGAAAGGAAAGGAAAAAAAATGGCATTCAAATGTTCACATGTATATAAAATGTTTCTTCTTTATGAGACACTTTTTTATTTTAGACAATGAATAAATTAATAGAAGTATTTTTAAAAAACAAAAATAAAAATAATAAGAAAACTTTTTTCTTTTGCAGTTTTTTGGCCGGGGCCAGGTTTGAACGCGGCACCTCCAGTGTATGGGGCTGGTGCCCTACTCCTTTGAGCCACAGGTGCCGCCCAAAACTTTTATTGCTATTGACAAGAAAGTTTGTGTATTTATTTCACTGTGAAAAAATAAAAAGTAATGATCAGAATGAGAGAGAAAGACAGAAAAATATAATGACTGGGTTTTGAAACCATTTCTAGTTGTAGATAACGACATACTTGGTGGGACATTTTGTGGGTCTGTGCCCATGTTTCCTTTATAGCTCTCTTTTGTCCTTCCTGGATGATGAAAATTTTTCATAGTCATCCTGTAAACAAGGAGCTCATCTATTAATGTCGGGGGAAAGTTTATTAATGTAGAAGTTATATAGCCTACATCCACACATATGTCATACCATGCGACAAGGTGCAATTTGTTATACAACTTTCCCTGCTCAGACATACGTCCATTCACAAAGCCGAGTATACATACATCAAAAATGAATTTGGTGGAAGGTTATTTTCTCAGATAAGCAAACTATTAAGTTACTTAAGAAAATACATAAAAGGTGAAACTTATCAAATGCAGAACATATATGTCTTAACACAATAATTAAGAAAATGCCATGAAGGCTGCTAACCAGTTTGATGAAAATATTTCAGATTGTATATGAAACCAGCACATTGTACCCCATGATTGCATTAATGTACACAGCTATGATTTAATAAAAAAGAAAAAGAAAATGCATAAAGTAGTCGTTTAATTGTCTATTTGCATCTCGCAGGGAACATGGGATAATAGATTGTTTAGCACTTTTGTACCCTGTGCAATTGAATATTTTCCTTGATTCCATATAAGTTCAAAACATTGAATGAACAAACTTGATTTATAGCTTCTGCAGCTGAGTGACGTGGTAAACAAGATCAGAAAATAATATATTTATAGCCTCTGAAAGAAAACCTTTGTTCTGTAGATAACATGTTCAGTTGGTAAATGAAAATTAGCATGGTGCTTGCATATAAGTTTGAGGACACCTTCCTAGCATACTAATTTTTATTTCAATAAATACTGAAAATCAGTAAAAGTACTTTAATGTGGAATTTGGTAAGCATTGAATTTTTTGCAATGCAATAATCCACACATTTTTTGAGAATATTGGAGGGGTAAAAATATTTTGGTTACATGGATTGCTTTGTACTGCTTGAATCAAAGTTATAAATGCGTCTATCAGCTATATAGTGTACACTGTACCCTTAGGTATGATTTCACCCATCCTTTTGTTCCCTGTCCCATCTGCTTATTTCCACAAAGTTTTACTTCTATAACTTTTTTGGGGATAGGTGATACACCTGTCTGTTTGGTGTTTTTCTTAGTAAATCATTAAAATAAGCAAAGTAAATGTTGTTTTGTAATATCTGAGAAATTACTAACATAAATTAACAGTACTTTTATGAAAAATTTGTTATTAACAGTTCTAAATCAAGTATATAATAAATGCTTTTAGAACTATTCTTTCCTTATTTCATTTCTTCCCCAAATTTTCTAACATCCATAAAATTTATTAATATCTATTTAATAACAAACTGTTCAGTTTTAATTGAATATACACCATGAATTAAATATGGCAAGTAAAAATTAAATACTGGAATAAGACATATATAAAAATAACCTCTTTCAGAGAAAATGCTAAAGTTTTATTATTTCTTTCTTTCTTTATTATTATTATTTTTTGTTTGGATAGGGAACATTTTTATTTATTTATTTATTTATTTATTGGCAGTTTGGCCAGGACCAGATTTGCAGATGCTGCCCTAATATTTATTTTTGATGGCTACAATATTAGTCATTTCTGAAGGCTACACATCAGGGATAATATGAACATTTAAAAATTTAAGATTCAGTGCTTTTCCCATACATGTGTAACAATCTCTAGTTTGAATGTAATTTGTTATCCCAAACATAATGTAATTAAATGCATTATTTCAAATGAAATATTTTTAAATTTATAATTTTTATTTTTCATTTTACCTTGGAAAAAACTACCTCATTTGATAAGCATTTATTGCTCCCAAATAGGTAAATGTATCCTTGTTCATAAAAGATGATAAAATAAATCACTATTTCCAAATAATAGGAATGACTTGAGTTTCATTCTATTATTTATGGTAGTGTACAAAGAGGAGAGTATGCAAAGTGAATACTAGCTCTTACTGAAATTTAAATAAATGTGCTTCCTTTAATATGATTATTTCCTCCAAATCATTTCCTCCAAATCATTTCAGTCTATATATCCCGCATTGTTTCAAAGAAACAAAAATGGATCCAGCATTTTTAGGTCCTTCCTAAGATAGTATTTATTTAAATGACCCACAAAAGCCATGTTACACTTGAATATACACTGCCTATATAACATATAGAAAATTTAAATTCTCATACATGAATTTCATCACTTTTCCTCTCCCTTACTAAATTCTCATACATGAATTTCATCGCTTTTCCTCTCCCTTACTAATGACTGATCTCTCGGCTCGCCCTGTTTAAGTTACTGAGGGAAACCACTTTTGCTTTCTTTCAGGATGAATCTCACCAAATGTAATCATTAGTCTATCCTTTTCTGTATCTTTTTCACTCAATTTACTAAATATTGCATCCCTCACAGCCAGATAGCTAGTATTCAAAGGCAGTGAAGTTTATGACATTGCTACTGACGTTTCTCTTTTCTAGCTTTTAAGAAATCATATTATCTAGACTACTTCCACAACAGTATATAATTTTCAGGACCTCCTACTCCCAACCTCAGTGCCATAATTGCCTGTTTATTCAACTGAAGAGGAGTGGACCGTGGGTGTGGTATAAAGAAATCCAATGAGTCTGTAATATTTAACTGCATTTTGGAAAGAAAAAATATATTTCCTGTCTGTACAGACATAAAACTGTACAAAGACAGAAACCTAACGACTCTCAGGTACGTTTGTCAAGTTGTGATAATACAATTTGGCGCACACACATAACAATATCCAGTTAACTGAATGAGTTAGCATGTAGTTCAGGAAGATAAGAGAAAAATCTTGAATATAAAGTTTATTAGAATTTTGTGTGATGTAAAGTTTAGTAGATACGGAATATACTACTACAGTAGTGTCCAAAT
This sequence comes from Arctocebus calabarensis, assembly GCA_963573935.1. Classification (NCBI taxonomy): domain Eukaryota; kingdom Metazoa; phylum Chordata; class Mammalia; order Primates; family Lorisidae; genus Arctocebus; species Arctocebus calabarensis. The sequence goes on along the minus strand of CAUYON010010514.1, from coordinate 4,483 downwards.
TATTTGTCACGAAGGTTACATATTAATCAGATTAAGTTATATGTCACCTATACTCAAGATTTTGTTGACTTCTGATTCACCAATATCTGCAGTAAATTTTAAATTCTTCCCTTTTTTTTTTTTTTTTTTGTAGTTTTTGGCCGGGGCTGGGTTTGAACCCACCACCTCAGGCATATGGGGCCAGGGCCCTATTTCTTTGAGCCCCAGGTGCCACCCACTGCAAGAAATTTTAAATCACAAAGGACCACATTTAAATTGGAGGAGTAATCATATGTGGAAATATTATTTCGTATATGCTGATGTAAACACATAACATGACAACAATTTATGAAGATAATATTGTAATATGTTGTAAAAATAAGAATGAAATGTATAACGATAATTTTTAAATTAATTTTGAAACCAATTTGGGTCCATAGAACTATACATGTTTACCCCTTTATGATGAATAGAGGAAAATACCTCTCTATTTGTGGATATAGAATATATGATGTGTAGTCCAAATAGTGCAAGAACAGTAAAATCTATACAGAAATAGAAAGTCATGGCAGCAATCACACACCAAATGCAGACTAATAGGAGGGCTCAAGCCTATCGCCTGGTGAATCATGTCCTTAGGAGAGTTTTATTTGGATTTTGTCCTCCACTGCGAAGTATCCTTGGAGTAAAAAATGATAAATCCCAGAAAAACCTAGCTGGGGACATACTGAAGCTAATATGGGAAGGAGAAAATAGATCAAAAGAGTTGCAAGAAACAACCAACATGTGTGGAATGAAGCCAGGGGCATATCCCTGGGATTAAACCTTAAAAGTTCTTTATCAAGGGAATGCAAATATGAAAGTAAGTCAGCAAGTATTGATTGATTTAAGGTCCCTGTCCCCGGATATAGGACTTAACATCCTAGAAAGGACCTTAAAGTATTTGGAAAACTTGCCACTCACTGCTGTGGCCCTTCCAAGCCCGGGAAAAGCAATGACCAGTAATACGTGAAGCAAAACTGTCTGAATCGCCCTGGGAGCGGGTAGAAGTAAAAAGAAGCTTAAGGAACGTAGGCACTTTGGAATGGATGTGTTATAGAAGCTCGGAACCACAATCAGAGATTTGCTTCTCCTGGAGACACCAGAGGACTCAGCGTTCACTAAGATCCTGAGATGAGCGGGCCCCGCTCACACTAAGAAGTTTTGGTCCACAGACCGGGGCTGACAGAGAAGCAGGTAATAGAGGTCAGTGGTCAGCAGTTAATGCCCAGGAGGCTGGAACTGGTGTTATGATTGGCAGGTCAAAGGAGAAGATAGGGGCTTACCTGACAAAGATTGTGAAGACAGTTAGTCCTGGTGCGCGGCTTTCCCCGAAGCAGAATAGACTAACACGTACTCTGCTATTTGTGCCACCACGTGGCTTGCTGGTTTTCTTGAGCAACAAAGCGCGTGATGCCCAGACCCTGACCTCAACCTCCATCACGATAGGTCGGACGCACGCAGTAGCTGGCCTCGCCTCGGGACATCGGCGTTCTTGTAGTTTGCTGAACCACATGGCTGCTTTGTTCATGTCTTCATAGCATCATTTTCCTGTATAAGAGATTAAAAAGGATGCATTTACAGTTCTTGATTTCATATTGGTCTTTCAAATTCATGCTTAGTAGTTACACAAATGAATTGCATGATGGCAGTGTCTGGGTTTTAGAGTAAGTATCACCCCAGTAGTGTTTATTACGTCTGACAGCCTTTCATCCAGCACCCGGCTCCTCATCTTTTGTGTCCAAAGTTGATTATGACTTATAACACTCTGTATGACCATGCACACATATTTTCCAACCCACTTGTAAGTGAGAACATGTGGTATCTCATTTTCTGTTCCTTGATTGCTTCATTTGGAATAATGGCCAGAAGCTCCTTCCACGTTGCTACAAAAGGCGCTATTTTATTTTATTTTTCCCAGTTTTTTTTTTAACTAAGTCATATACACATAGATCATGAATACATTTATGCATATGTAGGGTACAATGTGTTGATTTTTTAATACAATCTGATGATTTTTTTAATGGCTAAGTAGTAGTCCATGGGGAGTCTGTGCTCATCAATTTTTTTTATGTGCTCATCAATTACTGGGCATTTAGGTTGGTTCCATGCCTTTGCAACTCCAAGCATACTTCGCAGTGGAGGACAAAATCCAAATAAAACTCTCCTAAGGACATTATTCACCAGGCAATAGGCTTGAGCCCTCCTATTAGTCTGCATTTGGTGTGTGATTGCTGCCATGACTTTCTATTTCTGTATAGATATTACTGTTCTTGCACTATTTGGACTACACGTCATATATTCTATATCCACAAATAGAGAGGTATTTTCCTTTATTCATCAGAAAGGGGTAAGCATGTACAGTTCCATGAACTCAAATTAGTTTCAAAATTAATTTAAAAATTAACATTACACATTACATTCTTATTTTTACAACATATTACAACATTATCTTCATAAATTCTTGTCATTTTATGTATTTACATCAGCATATACAAAATAATATTTCCACATATAATTACTCCTCCAATTTAAATGTGGTCCTTTGCGATTTAAAATTTACTGCACTGAGTGCATTGATAAACATACAAGTAAATTCAGGTGCCTTTCTTAATACAGTGACTTCTTTTCCTTTGGATATATTCCTAGTAGTGGTATTGCTGGACTAAATGGTAGGTTATTTTCAGTTTTATTTCTTTTTCTTGAGGAATCTCCAAATTATTTTCAAGAAGTTGTACTAACTTCTGTTTCCATCAACAACGTATAAGCTTTCCCTTTCACCACATCTATGCCAACATCTATGGCCTTTCACTTCTCAGTCACAACCGTTGTGACAAGGTGGTGTCTCATTGTGGTGTTAATTGGCATTTAGATAGTGACTAGAGATGTTGAGTTTTCTTTGACATATTTGTATATTTGGTGTCGAGAAATATCTTTTCTTTTCCTTTGTCTGTTTTTTTAATGGGATTGTTTTGCTGATTTGTTTTAATTTCTTGTAGACTCTTGATATTAGCCCCTTTTTAAATACATGTTTCAAATATTGTTTTCTATTCTTCAGACTATTTACTTGGCTGATTATTTCTTTTGCTGTATACAATATTTTTAGTTTAACTAGGTCACATTTATTTATTTATATTTTTCTTTGTTGCATTTGCTTTTGTCATCTTACTCATGAATTCTTTGCTTAGGCCAATGTCCACTAGAATTTTTCTTTGATTTTTCTTCTGGGATTTTCATAGTTTCATGTAATGCATTTAAGTCTTTGATTCATGTTGCATTGATTTTTTGTGTACTCTACGTATAGTATAGCTATCCAATTTTCCCAGCATAATTTATTTGAACTGTATCACCTTTATGCAGTGTATGTTTTTGATTTGTTGAAGATGTGTTGATTATATGGATTTGTCTTTATTTCTGGGTTCTCTGTTCCATTCCATTGGCCTCTGTGCCTATGTTGATACCTGTGCCCTGGTTTTTTGGTTACTATAGGCGTATAGTATAATTTGAAGTGGGGTAATGTAACACCTGCAGATTTGTTCTTTTTACTTAGGACTTCTTGGTTATTTGGGCATTTTCTAGGTTCCATATAAATTTGGGGATTGGTTTTTCTAAGTTAGTAAAGAATGACATTGGTAATTTAATAAGAATTCTATTCAATCTGCACATTGTTTTGAACAATATAGACATTTTCATAAAATTTATTCTTCCAATCCATGAGCATGGGATACTTTTCCATTTGTTTGTGTCACGTAATTGTGTTTTGTAGTTTTTCTTGATAGGTGTATTTCAACATATTTTAATTTGGGGGGGCTATTGTAAATGGGATTTAGTTCTTAATCTGAATCTTACTTGGTCACTATTGGTGCCACACATTAGCATTACTTTTTTAGCCTGAGATTTTAGTGAATTCCTTTATCAATTTTAGTAGTCTTTTGAAGAATTTAAAAAGACTGGAATTTACTAGGCATTGGTGCAGGCCAACGGCCCCCAAAAGGCCCGAGTCTATCTCAGCCTGTCTCCACCTTGCTCCTCAGTGTGCCCCTCCTCCCACCAGCTTAATTCCGAGGACAGGTTTCTGACAAGGAAGTTCTCTGAGTTCCCTGACCCCCGTGGTCACGGGTGAAACAATGGTGAAAAATCACTCAAGCAGAGCTTCCCAAGCTATTGAGTCTCCCAAGCCAAGTTAGTTTTCATGCCAACTGCCATGATGCAACCCCCTGTGCCAACCCCCTGACTGCAGCCCCAGCCCGAGTTAACCACAACGATGTAACCCCCTGAGCTAACCACCTGACTGTAACCTCGCCCTATAACCAGCCATGTTGCGTTTTTGTACACGCTTGCTTTGCCACATAAGTACAAAAGGATATAAAAATCAGCCTGTGCCTTTCTTGGCCGCTGTTTGCCCTTTGGGGCAGCGGTCCACCTGTGCAGAAGTAATCATCACCACCTGATTTGGGCCATTTGC
>CAUYON010010513.1:0-23523 GCA_963573935.1 Arctocebus calabarensis | reverse complement strand
ATCCTCATTTATTTTTAGCTCTGCTTCAGAAACAATACAGTTCATCATCGTATTTCCAGTAACTAGCATATGCTCTGATACATTGGAGATGCTCAACAAATAAATCTTTTTTTTTTTTTTTTTAAACAGAGTCTCACTATGGTGCCCTCAGTAGAGTGCCACGGTGTCACAACTCATAGCAACCTCAAACTCTTGGGCTTAAGCGATTCTCTTGCCTCAGCCTCCCGAATAGCTGAGACTACAGGCGCCCACCACAGCACCGGGCTATTTTTTGGTTGCTTATTTAGCAGGTCGGGGTGGGCTCAAAGCTGGCGCCCTACTCACTGAGCTACAGATGCCAAGCCTCAACAAATAAATCTTAATGTAATTAAAATACATTAAGGCAGTAAGTCAGAATTCAAAGTCTAGTAAATCATGAAAATTTATTATAAGTAAAGAATGAATACTCATAATAATTAAAAAGGAAAAACACTAGGAATACAATTTCTTTAATTTGATCAAACAATCTACAAAAAAATACAACTCTATATGAAAACGAAATAGTAAAAGCATTCCCTCAAGACTGAGAATAAAACAAGACGTCTGCCCTCATTATTTCTGTATACCATTGTACAAGAGATTAGGTATATTATTAAATATAAGAGCTATTAATACATTTGAAAAATCTATAAAATGTACAAGGATTGGAATTATTCATTACTAACAGATGGCATAAATAAGAACATTAAAATTCAAATGAATACATAAAACTGTCAGAAATGACTAAGTTACCAGATGCAAGGAAATATATACTAAAATCAATTTCCATATATACTCTACAAATGAATAGCTTCAAAACTAGCAAATGTGTAAATCAATCTAACCAATGATGTACAAGATGTCTAAGTTGAAAACTATGAAACATCACTAAAAGAAATCTTTAAAGACAAATGGTGAGATATAAAATGTTAATGGACCAGAAGATTCAATATTGCAAACAAAATATGTTGATCTTTAAACTTATTTCTAACAAGAATCCAAGTAGCATTTTTGGTGAAAATTGGTTATAAAATTTATATAGAATTACATAGGACCAAGTTTAGTTAATTTTCTAAAAGTGAAACTGAAAACTTCCTTTACAAGATACCAAAATTTATTATAAAGCTACATTACAATATTGTGATATTGACACAAGGATAAACACATTGCCCAATGGAACAGAATAGAGTCCAGAAGAGTCCAGAAACAATTTATGACAAAAGTGACAGTCTCAATGTAGTTATTATTGCCAAGATTATTGTTTTTTAATTTGTTATTTTGAATTAATTATAAATTCATAATAAGTTACAAAAATAATACATGGAGATCTCACATAGACTTCATCAAGTTTTCTTCATGGTAAAGTCTTCTGTAACTATAGTATAATATCAAAATAAAGAAATTGACATTGATATAATCCACACACCTTTTTAAGATTTCAACAGTCAGTTTTACATGCATTCATTTATGTAGTTATTATCCAATTTTGTCACATATACAAATTGAAGTAATAGCCTACATGATCAAGATATAGGTGCCAAAAAAATGTGTACAAATTTTAAGAACTGTTATCTATATGTTATTTTTGAATTGAATTGAATTATGGAACCAATGTATAGTATGACATTCCCTCTAAAGAAGGTGCTAATTAAATAAATGCTAGCATCATCATGCAACACGCAGGACAAAGAACATGGCGAAGCAACGTTGTTTGAGAAGCTCAAGACCATTTTGAATTGGTATTGGAAATTTGAACCTGTTGTGTTTCAATTCCATCCAGGTTAATACAGAAGATGTAAGGTCTCCATCTTTTTCATGGCTGAATATTTATCTCATTATGTACAAATACCAGAGTTGAGACACATTCTTCTTTGTAAAGTATTAAAAGAATGGAAAAGCAAGCATCCAATGTATTCAATACTAATATGAAGCCAGCAGACGATCTAATACTTAAGAGAAAAACTCAATTCAATTCATGATGGGGAGAGGGGTAAAGAGAGAGAGGGAAAGGGACAGGAGGGAGGGGGAAGAGTGTGCTTCCACTTAGTGGGCACAATGTAAGGGTATATGTGACACCTTCTGGGTGCAGGACACAGCTACAACAGGGACTCTTCCAAACAAGTGCGAACATTGTAACCTAATTGTACTCCCACATTAATGTGAAATTTAAAAAAAAAAGAAAACATGGAAGCACAACAGTGGAAGTGTGAGCCAACAACAGAACCTCCAACACACCTAACAACTGTGCATTTCTATTAAGTTTGAGAAGCATGGTATTGTGTGTTCTGTGCACCAAGGAAGATCTGGGAGGCCCCACGATGTTGCTCAAGCAGTCGTTCACTGTAATCAGTGGTGTCTGGACACTGAGGTAACCACTTCAAGCACCTCTTGTAATTGCAGAACGTGACTTGTATTCAATATTCACAGCTTTTTCCTTTCTTAAAATATGTATTTAAAAAAAGATGCTGTTTGTGCTATTATCTAGGAGGGGGTCTTATCTCTTTGCTAAAGAGTGTGCCCATGTGAATGATGATGGAGTGAGAACTGGGAACCATCACCATTCCTGAAAGTAAAATTGAATCAGAGAGCAAAGCCAAAAAAATAAAAAATAACAACAACAACAACAAAATATATACACACACACACACACACATTTTTGGCACCCTCTGTATTGTAAAAGAAGAAATATTAATTAAAACATAATTCTGACATAGAAGAACTTGTGTCAAGTCATCCCCTACCCAAAGTAGAAAACAAGAGAAAATTATTCTATCATTTTAATTATATAGATAATTAATTAAGATAATTATATTTAGTTATAATATACAATGAGTAAAACTCTATTACCTTGAAATAGCAGAAATTAGTGTCTGAGGACAGAGGAATCATGTGCATTCCAAACATGTATTTGAAGCCAGTTTGAATGCACATATGTATAAATTATAATTATCTGGATGTGTATATACATAAAGACATCTATTACATTTCAGAATTCCCAAGTACATTATAATTAAAGAGTTTTTTCCCCCAACTTAATAATGTAATTGCAAACTTTCTAGGGAAAATATTTATTTATTTATTTATTTATTTATTTAATTTTATTTTTTGAGACAGAGTCTTACTTTCTCACCCTTGATAGAGTGCTATGGTGTCATAGTTCACAGCAACCTCAAACTCTTGGGCTCCAATGATTCTCATCTTAGCCTTGCAAGTAGCTGGAAGTACAGGCACCTGCCACAATGCCCAACTATTTTTTAGAGACTGGGACTCACTGTTGCTCAGGCTGGCCTTGAACCTGTGAGCTTAGGCAATCCACCAGCCTTGGCCTCCCAGAGTGCTAGGATTACAGGCCTTAGTCACTGCACCTGGCTGGGGAAAGTATTTTAAAGACCCCTTAGATTTGACAATATCTTCACCTACATTTAATTGCTATAAAATGACAGGTTCTAAGAAGGAAAATTATTTAGTAATATTCTATTTTAGTTTATAAATAGACAAATTTGACATTATTTACAGCCATAAACTTTGTTTTGTTTTTTAGACATAGCCTCAAGCTGTCACCCTGGGTAGAGTGCTATGGCATCACAGCTCATAGCAACCTCCAACTCCTGGGCTTAAGTGATTCTCTTGCCTCAGTCTCCCAAGTAGCTGGGACTATAGGTGCACACCACAACGCCCAGCCATTTTTTGGTTGTAGTTGTCATTGCTGTTTGGCAGGTCCCGGCTGGATTCAAATCTGCCAGCCCTGGTGTATGTGGCTGGCGCTTTAGTCACTTGAGCTACAGGCACTGAGCCACAGCCATAAACTTTGAAAACTCAATCACCTGTCCTTTATTTACCTAAACTCTAGGACACTATAGAAACGCAAGTCTTCATATTATTAATTATATGTATACAGTATTGCCCCCCAAATCCCAATAACCCAGAACTCAAACAACCTGGAATCTGAATGAAAAATTCGGGCAAGTTTTGTCGGAAATCCAAACACCCAGCACATTGTTCATGTGTGTACGTTTCCCCAGCCTGGGGTCACCCATGGGCTTTGTCATTCAGTTCATTGTCAGAAGCTGTAGGGAAATCATCTCGTGTAATTTTCACTGCTAATTTTATGCTTTTGTGCCTGTTTTGTGTTTTTTTAATATAATAACAACTCAGTGCATTCGCCAAGAGTCCTAAAAAGTGTAGTAAGGAAAATAAGAAAAGAAGAAAGCTGTTAGCGCTATAACTGAAGTTAAGAAAAATCTTACCACAAAGCATGGAAATGGTGCTGATCTTGCTACTGCATTCAGGATGCCAAAGTTGACTGTAGGATTTTGAAAAATAAAGAAGCTATCAAAGCAGTTGATGTGGTGAAAGGGGTTATAACACTGACCTCTAGGAGATGGAAAAGTATGGAAGAGATAAAAAAAAGTCTCCTGAGATCTAGGTAGAAAGGATCCTTGCTCAGGGCTCAGACTTTATGAGACATCACCTATTACATGCGTGCACGTACACACACAATTTATTATAAAATATTATCCCTATTTTAACCTTAGCACTGGTAAATGTCTAAATGTCTGTACTTTGCCAATTTAGAAAAGTGTCTACGTTTGAATTGTATGTAGATTTCAATATTATGACTGATGATATTGGAGCTAGACACCGCTTCAGGGTACAAGGAGGATTTGAAATATTCTCTTAGGTAAGAGAAAATATTAACTTGTTAAATCTTTTCTTTTGCATGAAAGCCGTAGATTTTTGCATACTATAATATTATTTACCAGTACTACTGAAGGTCTATCTCCTCACTTTTCTTCATGTAAGTAAAGGGTGGTGGTTACGTTTTACAATGCTAACAATGTCTATTTCTGTTAAGAAGGGATAAATGTAGATATGTATGTTACTAAGTGAGAATTCTTTTTGACCATTAGACGGACATCAATACTAGAATGGTGAATAATTCTACATCTATGAAAACCAATAAGAGAATTAAATTTTCAAAAAAATTTTAAAATAACAGGCCTAAGTAACAGCTTCTTTGCAACCGGGTATGGTGAAACTGGGGAGAGAAGACTCCAGACATTTCTGGCTTGTGTGTTCTGCCCAGAAACACACCTTTGGGGATGCATGGAGGCATGGGGAGACTTCTGGACCCCAGGAGAAGGACAAAAGCAGTGGAGAAAAGAAAGTCTGATTGCATTCAGTCTAAGTTTTGGCATCTGCCATGGCTGTAACTATAACAGCAGAGAGCCTGCAGATAGGGAAGGCCTTTTCTGAGGGTTATTTTATTTTTTTGGACTTGAGCATTCATCAGAATTGCCTTGGGAGACCTTGGGCAAGAGTGTGTGTGATTTTAAGCATTGTCTAGGGTCTGAAACTGAGCCACTGGGCCAGAGCTTTCATAGCTTGGCTGAGGGCTGCGGCTAAGAGACCTTGGGCAATGATCTAGTCACGTGAACAGTGCCCAAAGTCTGGGACTGAGAAACCAGAGAAGAGAAGAGCTTTCAGTGTTTAGCAGTAGGAGAGCTGCCTAGCTTCAGCCCTCAGGGGCAAAAGTAAGGCCAGTCATAGCACACTGGGCAACCACTTGAGCAGAGATCCCAGTGACATGTGATTTTCTCAGAAAGCCTCTGCTTAGCCAATGTTAACAGTTTAAATTGTCATTTAAGTGGGCTGAGGATAGATTCAGACTCTCAACCCTGTGGGGTCTGAGGGCAAAGAAGTCCTCAGAGGCCTCCAGTCTCCTCCATCTTCTGCAGCTCTATCAGCATTGTGATTAGCATCTCATATCCCAGAAGATCACCTGTTGCCCAGGCAATATTCAGCAAGATATGTATATTGCTTTTGGGGGGCGGGGGGTCCTTTTTTATTTCATCTTTTCCCCCCTAGATTCTTCTTTTTCTTCATTTTTCTACTATAAATATAATTTTTCATTGTTGCCTTTTTTAATAATAAGAACTTCATTTTTGCTATTTTTTCTGCCCGTTATTTAGTTTCCCCCCCAATTTCATCCTGTAAGGTTTTATGTTTGTTTGTTTATTTTTTTGATTTATAGTATTTTTGTTTATTCTATTTTCTGGAGGTGGGGTACTGTGTCTGCTCAGGCTGGCAAAGAGCTGCTGACCTCAAGGGAACCAAAACCCAGCACCCCCAGATGATGGGGGCTTTCAAGGGATGGGTCAATGTACTCTACTGTATACCTTTTTTTTGAGACAGTCTCAAGCTATCACCCTGGGTAGAGTACTGTGGTGTCATAGCTCACAGCAACTTCAAACTCTCAGGGTTAAGCGATTCTCTTGTCTCAGGCTCCCAAGTAGCTGGCAGGTGCTCACCAGAATGCCTGGCTATTTTTATGTCGCAGTTATCATTGTTGTTTTAGCTGGCCTGGGCTGGGTTGGAACCCACCAGCCTCGGTGTATGTGGCCAGTGCCCTACCCACTAAGCTACAGGTGCTGCCAACCTATTACACACCTTTATTATACCTGTCTCCCTCTTTCTGTGCCTCTCTTCTTTTTGTCACTCTTTCCTTTTACTCCTTTTCCTTTTTCTCTCTTTCTCTCTCTCTTTTTAAAATCTTTTTTGTCTTCTTGCTCTTCAATCTTCTCATCCTTTTAGTCCTGTATCAAAAGAACTCATCAGCTCCTTAGGTCAGAGGCCTGGTAACTTTAAGAGCAAGAGGAAGTGAAAGGAAAATTAGGGCAAGGAAACAGACAAAATAAATCACCTTATAAGGAAGAAGGAAGGAAGAGGAAGGAAGAAACAGCAGAATAATCCTGGCAACATGAAAAACCAGACCAGAACAACCCCCCCAAGGGACATTAAAGTAGCTACTATACAGAAATGTAGAAATAACAGTAGAGGAATTTAAAATACAAATGATAAAAACAATGAAGGAAATTGCTGAGAAAGTGGAAAATAAACAAAATGAAATCCAAAAACAGAATCAAATAAGAGATGAACAAGATGAAGAACATAGAAAGCATATAGCAGAGCTTAAAAGATTGAAGCAGTCAATTAGGGAACTTAAAGATGCAGTAGAAAGTATCAATAACAGATTAGACCAAGTAGCAGAAAGAATCTCAGAGGTAGAGGACAAAGCTCTTGAGATAACTCAGATAGTTAAAGAGACAGAAAAAAAGGGAGAGAAAGCAGAACGTTCACTGACAGAATTATGGGACTTCATGAAGCATTTAAACATAAGAGTTATACATATACCAGAAGGAGAAGAAGAATTCCCCAGAGTGATGGAAGCCATACCAGAGAATATTATAAATGAAATTTTCCCAAATATCATCAAAGATTCTGACACACTCCTTTCAGAGAGATATCAGACTCCAAGTAGCCTCAATTCAAATGGAGCTTCTCTAACACACATTGTAACGAACCTGTCCAAAGTTAAGACAAAAGAAAAGATTCTTCAAGCTGCCAGGAGTAAACACCAATTGACCTACAGGGGCAAATCCACCAGGGTGGGTGCAGGCTTCCCTAGTGAAACTTTTTAAGCCAGAAGGCAATGGTCATCTACCTTTAATTAACTTAAACACAACAATTTCCAACCCAGAATTCTATATCCTGCTAGGGTAAGCTTTTTTTTTTTTTTTTTTAGACAGAACCTCAAGCTGACACCCTGGATAGAGTGCCATGGCATCACAGCTCACAGCAACCTCCAAATCCTGGGCTCAAGCAAGTCTCCTGCCTCCGCCTCCCAAGTAGCTGGGACTACAGGCGTCCACCACAATGCCCGGCCCTTTTTTTTTTTGGTTTCAGCCATCATTGTTGTTTGGTGGGCCCGGGCTGGATTCGAACCCACCAGCTTAGGTTTATGTGGCTGGTGCCTTAGACCTCTGAGCCACAGGCGCCAAGCCACCTGCTAGGGTAAGCTTTAAAATTGATGGAGAACCCCTTTAGGAAAGGGGAGAATATTTTCCTAAAGTACTCCCTAAAGGGGAGTACTTATGGAGAATACTTAGGGATCTAAAAGTAGACCTGCCATTTGATTCTGCAATTCCTCTACCAGGTGTATACCCAAAAGACCAAAAATCACTTTATAAAAAAGATATTTGCACCAGATTGTTCACTGCAGCTCAATTCATAATAGCCAAGTTATGGAAGAAGCCCAAGTGCCCACTGACCCATGAATGGATTAATAAATTGTGGTATATGTATAACATGCAATATTATGCAGCGTTAAAAAAGATGGAGACTTTACCTCTTTTACATTTACATGGATGGAGCTGGAACATATCCTACTTAGTAAAGAATCTCAAGAATGGAAGAAAAAATATCCAATGTACTCAGTACTATTATGAAACCAATTGACTCACACTTTCATATGAAGAATAGATCACAACTATGGCCCAAGATGAAGGAGTGGGAGGTCAGATCAAAGGAGAGTGAATGGTGGGATTCACTATACCTATGGTACATAATGCAAGGTACATGTCAGATCTATTAGTATTGAGTATAAATGTCTTAACACAATAATTAAGTAAATGAGATGAGGTATATATTAACCAGTGTGATGTAAGTGTTCCTAATTCTATATGAAATCAGCACATTGTACCCCATAAATTCATTAATGTACATATGATCTGTGTGTTTATGATTTAATACATATACATATGTATATTACTTAGGAAAAAATGACAGAGAAATCAAATATTTTACTGATATGCAAACATTGAGAAAGCTTTCCACAATGAGACCAGTTCTACAGGAAATATTTTGACCTGTTCTACACACTAACTATCACAATGGACCACCAGGAAAGTAAGCACCCAGAAAGTAGCTTCCACAATAATGCAAAAGGTAAAACTAAGCAATGGACTCTCACAAAATAAGATGAATAGAATGTCACCACACTCATCAATCATCTCAATAAATTTAATGGCTTGAATTCCCCACTGAAGAGGCATAGACTGGCTGATTGGATAAAAAAAACACAAGCTACCCATTTGTTGTCTGCAGGAAACACACTTAGCCTCAAAGAACAAATTAAAACTCAGAGTTAAGGGTTGGAAGACAATTTTTCAGGCAAATGGAATTCAGAAGAAAAGAGGAGTTGCAATATTATTTTCAGATACAAGTGGATTTGAAACAACTAAAGTCAAAAAAGACAAAGATGGACACTTCATATTGGTCAATGGAAAAATACAACCAGAAGATATTTCAATTCTAAATATTTATGCACTCAACTTAAATGCTCCCAGATTCCTGAAACAGAGCTTAATTAGTATGAGCAATATGATATCCCATAACACCATAATAGCAGGGGACTTTAACACTTCTCTTATAGAGCTAGACAGATGCTCTAAACAAAAACTAAACAAAGATGCAAGGAACTTAAATGTAACCCTAGAACAATAGTACATCCCAAAGATAAAGAATATACATTCTTCTCATCACCCTGGAACATTCCCCAAAATTGATCATATCCTAGGACAGAAAACAGACCTCAACAGAATCAAAAGAATTTAAATTTTACCTTGTATCTTCTAGGACCACAAGGCATTAAAGGTGGAATTCAACTCCAACAAAAACATTCAAACCCACACAAAGGCGTATAAATTAAATAATCTTATGCTGAATGACAGTTGGGTGCAGGAAGAGATAGAAGAGGAAATCATTAACTTCCTTGAGCATAACAACAAAGAAGACACAAGCTACCAAACCTGTGGAATACAGCAAAAGCAGTCCTGAGAGGAAAAATTATACCTTTAGATGACTACATATGAAAACAGAAAGAGAGTGCATCAACAAATTCACAAACCATCCTATGGAATTAAAAAAAGAACAATCTAATCCCAAACCCAGCAGAACAAAAGAAATATCCAAAATTAAATCAGAGATTAATGAAATTGAAAACAAAGGAATCATTTAGAAAATTAACAAAACAAGGAGTTGGTTTTTTTAAAAAATAAATAAATAAATAAACCTTTGGCCAGACTAACTAGAAATAAAAAAGTAAAATCTCTAGTAACCTCAATCAGAAATGATAAAGGGGAAATAATAACAGATGCCACAGAGATACAAGAGATCATTTCTTGTATCTCTGTGGCATTTCTCCGAGCAGAAAAACTATGCTCAGAAATTTGACAATGTGAAGGAAATTGATCAATATTTGGAATCATACCCTCTCCCTTGACTTAGCCAGAAAGAAATAGATCCCCTGTACAGACCAATTTCAAGCACAGAGATCAAAGAAACAAAAAAAATCTCCCAACAAAAAAAATGCCATGGTCCAGATAGCTTCATACCAGAATTCTATCAAACCTTCAAAGAAGAGCTTATTCCCATACTTCAGAAATTATTCCAAAAACTTGAGGAGGACAGAATCTTCCCCCAGCATGTTCTATGAAGCAAACATCACCCTGATACCAAAACCAGAAAAAGATCCAGCTACAAAGGAGAACTTCAGATCAATTTCACTAATGAACAGAGAGGTAAAAATTCTCAACAAAATCCTAGCCAAGAGATTACAGCTAATCATCAAAAAAGTCATACATCGTGATTAAATATGATTCATCCCCGGGATGCAAGGCTGGTTTAACATATACAAGTCCATAAACATTATTGCCCATATCAACAGAAGCAAAAACAAAGACCGTATGATCCTCTCAACAGATGCAAAAAAAACATTTGATAAAATCCAGCATCCTATTCTAGTTAGAACACTGAAGAGCATAGTCATAGGTGGCACATTTCTTAAACTGATTGAAGCCATCTATGACAAACCCATATCCAATATTTTACTGAGAGTAAAACTGAAAGCTTTTCCACTTAGAACTGGAACCAGACAAGGCTGTCCTCTATTGTCACTACTATTCAACACAGCACTGGAAGTTCTAGCCAATACAATCAGGCAAGAAGAGGAAATAAAAGGCATCCAAATGGGAGCAAAGAAGGTCAAACACTCTCTCTTTGCTGATGATATGACCTTATACTTAGATAACCCCAAAGTCTCAAACCCAAGACTTCTGTAAGTGATCAAAAAATACAGTAATGTCTCAGGATAGAAAATCAACATTCACAAGTAGGTAGCCTTTGTATACACCAATAACAGCCAAGATGAGAAGCTAATTAAGGCCACAACCCCCTTCACCATTGCTTCAAAGAAAATGAAATACCTAGGAATATACCTAACAAAAGAGGTGAAAGACCTCTATAAAGAAAATTAAGAAACCCTAAGAAAAGAAATAGCATACAATATTAACAAATGGAAGAACATACCATGCTCATGGCTGGGAAGAATCAACATTGTTAAAATGTCTATACTTCCAAAGCAATCTACAGATTCAATGCCATCCATATTAAAATACCAACTTTCAAGACTTGAAAAAAATAATTCTTCATTTTGTACGAAACCAGAAAAAAACCCATACAGCTAAGGCAGTTCTTAGTAATAAAAACAAAGCCAGGAGCATTAGCCTACCAGACTTTAGGTTGTACTACAAAGCCATAGTGATCAAAACAACATGGTACTGGCGCAAAAATAGAGACATAAGACATTTGTTATTGAATAGAAAACCAGGAAATGAAACTAACACGACCCAGCCACCTAATCTTTGATAAACTAAACAAGAACATACATTGGGAGAAAGAATCCCTATTAAATAAATGGTTCTGGGAGAACTGGGTAACTACTTATAAAAGACTACACCTTTCTATACTCACAAAAATTGATTCAAGATGGATAAAACATCAAATTTAAGGCATGAAATGATAAAAATCCTCAAAGAAAGCTTGGGACACACACTTGAAGACATGGATTGATGAGAGTTCATGTTATTCAAAGCCTAAGGTCTGATAAAACTGTAACTTAGACATGTAGTTCAGGAGATAGACTGGGAGTCTATTGAACTTGAAGCACTATGCATGTTTTTCAAACTGTGTTATGTTTAAAAAACAAAACATCAGTTGTGTCTGTTGTAGTATTGCATTAGTAAGATATAAGAGTAATTAACTCTCCCATTTGGAAACAGAAATGAAAGAGAATCGGAAAATGTGCCTTGAAATATGGAAAAGAAACTGCTTCTGAATAGCATAAGATGAGAGATTTTTCAAAAGGCTTTGTGGAAAAACAAAGTCTTAAAACTTTCATGTGATTAAAAAAAAAGCCTAGGGCAAAGAGGAGATGAGTATATGACTCCAAGGAAATCCTCTCAATTGATTAAAAGGTGCCTTAGCCAATAGAACAACTTAAGGGTGTACCTGTCTCATCATCTTTCATGATGATGAAAAAGAAAAAGTCCCAGGGTAAAAAAGCACACAGAAATAAAGGCTTGAACATTTCTCCAAATTGTACCTTAAGTGTGAGCTATTGATAACTTGGAACTGATTGAAAGCATATAGCTGAAAGACTTTCAGAGTTTTTGAGAGAGATGGATTCCCCCAAATATTGGAAACCTGATGTGAAAAAGCCTGTATATGCTGGAGATGTTAAGTGACCCCTGAACCTTAAACTTCTCTGGGCAGAAAGCAGTCTGAGAAGACTATGTAGTCCCCAAAGGTGGTATATTTCCAAGCTCAGTGCAAACTGGAGCCAAAGAGGACGGTGGCTAAGGAAGAACACTTTAGAGGGAGAACATAGGGAGCCACAGAAAACCATGAACAAGGATGTTCATACCACCTCCAATCAAAGAACTTTTCTAACCCTCAGCATGGCAGGTTTTTATATTTATCCTAAAGATGACAGGATGGCTCCGAATCAGTGAGTGCTCTATGTCTCCCATTCTTCCACTGTGAATAGGAGTGTTGATTATGGTGGTCCAGTTTTTGTACTACCACAGACTATTGGGTGTTTGGAGGACAGATGGAATCACTAGGTCATGAATACTCACAGTCAACATTTGTTGGAGAGATTGTTGTACACTTCCCAGAGACACTAGACTCTGCTTAGTAATGGGACTTGATATTGGGTTGTGTCCTGTCAGAGAGTCCTTAAACACATTCTGTGTATTTGAGGAAAGAAATAAAGAGTACCTAAAAACCATAAAAGCAGTCTATGGCAGAGACATTTCATGTAAGCATGCTACAGTCATGAGACTAATTCTGGTCAGTGGGCACTAATTCTGGACACAGGTGGGTATGATATATGTCACTTCCAGGTCTGATCATAGAAGCTCTGGCTTTCCTAATGGTGACTCTGTACAGCTTGTGTTGACATGGCAGAACCAAGTTGTTAATAGCTTCAGGCACCACATGGGAAGAGACAGTATGAGCAATGGTCCAAAATATTGGATTTTGTGAGCAAGATACTAAACCTATGTTGTTTAAAGCACTTGATATTTTAAGGTCTGTTTGTTAACACTGCATGATTTACCATTTTCTGACAGATACAGGAATGATTATGAGAAAGGAGGTACCTGGTTGTCCTGGATGATTCAGTAGTAGAAGAAAGGAGAAGCTCTTGTTGAAGACTTAGCCAACAGTTAGTACTTCTGCTTCTGTCCAAGATAGAGTAACAGGACCAGATATATCCTTCTACTTAGAGCAGAGAAACAAACAAAACCAAAATATATGGGGAAAAAAGCAGTTGTCAAGACATAGGAGGTCAGGCAATGAAGAACAGTAATCTCTGGAAGTGGGTAGACAAAGTGAGTGCTATGATTGCCTTACTATGCTGCCTTGAGAAAAATTTCAAACCATAAAGAGTACCAAAAGGAGTGACCTTCACAGAGAGAGAATGCCAGAGATGTTCACAGAGTTCCCTTAAGTAGTTAGCAGAGTACTGATCAGCACATGCAAGTGAGGAACCTACCCAACACCAGGGAATAAAGAGAGTCTATTACTTAATGTTTGCATAGTGCAGAGAAGAGTGAATTCTTGTAACCCATAATCTGAAGAATTTTGTAGAATATTCAGAAGGCTCTGCCTTAGTAGTGGGAGAGAATCATCCCTAAAATAAGCATTGCTCTCATTCTGCCTAAAATATCTTAAGAGCAAGACTCAAAATGATCATAATGCCACGTAACCTAATGCATGTAAGGGGAAAAGTCAAGAATATTGATGGAAAAACAAACCACTACCCAACAAGGTGCGATTCACAATACTTGGTATCTGGTAACAAATTATCTACATGCAAAGATGAAAGGAGATACAGCTGAAAATGAGGAGAAAACTCAATCATGGAACCTGAACCAGAACTGACACAGATGTTGAAGTAGACAAAACAACACTGAGAAAATGATAACAAAATAATAAAATGAAAAGAACATTAATGTGCTGTGTGACAATTTTACATGGCACAATGTACATATAATTTGAATCTTTAATATCTGAATATACAACAGTCAAACTTTTTGTAATTTAGTTAAAATCTGCAGATCTAAGAAGCTCAAGAAACCCAGGAAACATGAACAATACTACACCAACTCACATCATAATCAAATTGCTCAAAACCACAGATAGAGATTTTTTAATAGCAGATAAGGAACAAATACATATTGTTTACATGAGAACAATGAATCCATCATACTTTGTATCATAAACAAGGTGTAAGTAGATAGAAGATAGTGAAGCAATTATCTTGAAAGTTCTGAAGGAGAAAAGAATCAGCCTAGAATTCTACACCCAAAGATAATATCTATCAAAAATTAAGGAAAACTGGACCTTTACAGACATAAAAAGCTGATAGAATTCCTTACCAACAGACATACAGTATAAGCAGTGTTAAAGGAAATTTTCCATTTTTCATAAAAAAAAGACACCAGATGGAAATACGGATTTCTACAGAGAAACAAAGAACATTAAGAAACTAATGAAGGGGGCAGTGCCTGTGGTACAGGGAGTAGGGCACTGGCCCCATATACCGAGGGTGGCGGATTCCAACCCAGCCATGGCCAAACTGCAACAAAAAAATAGCTGGGCGTTGTGGCCTGTAATTCCAGCCACCCAGGAGGCTGAGGCAAGAGAATCGCCTAAGCCCAGGAGTTGGAGGTTGCTGTGGGCTGTGTGACGCCACAGCACTCTATTGAAGGCAAAAAAGTGAGACTGTCTCTACAAAAAAAAAAAAAAGATATTAAATAAAAAGGTGATACAACAATATCATATTTTAGATAAAATTATATTATATCATAATATAAAATATTTTTATATTAAATAAAAATATGATACAATATCATATTAAGTAAGTCTGTAAGGGATAAATGGGGTTTTATGGGAAGATGGCAAAGAGTAAAGAGTTATAACACTAGCTAGCATTATATTTTGTTATGTTAAGTGTTCTTATTTTAAGTTCTAGGTTATCTACTCAAAAATAAGAGCAGAATATTTAACTTCCATACTAGTTGAAGCAAGCAGTAAAATGGAATATTTAAAAAATTAGTCCAACAAACCTATGTCATGAAAAAAGGGAGATGGTGGCTGTTTTTTAAAAGAGACTCAAGAGAGAGAATAACCAAAATAAAGTGTCTTAGTTATTTTTGGACCTTGGATCTTCAAAACTTCAGAAAAGCTAATCAAGTTACACACACTACTATCAGCCTTTTGTTGAAATTGCTGGAAGCGCACAGATCAATTGGTGAGAAGTGACTTGGCTATTTATTGTCTTCCTATTTATTGAATCCTCTAACTCAGAAACATGATGCATTTAGTTAGCTTTGGCTTAAAATCTTTTCATAAAGTTCATAGTTTTATAATTCTCTCTGTTTAGACTGTTAGATGTATTGCTTGATATTTACAATATTTGATGTTACTGCAAATGCATCTTTTCAAATTTTATTTTTATTAATATTTCAGTTTTCCATTGTTCTACTAATGTTTTCAACCTATATGTTATTACCTATAGCATAATATTTAATAGAGATGTTTTATGAACACTTGTGATAGGATAGATTGATGCTCTTAATATGCTCTCCCATACCTCCATCTCAGGGAGGGTGTACCCTCCTCCTCTCCTACCCTTCCATAGGCTTTGGCCATATGATTTGTTGGACCAAGGAATTCTTAGTAGATGTAACATGACCAAAGCCTTAACTAGTGCTTAAACAATTGGTCTTTTTCTCACACACTTCTGTCTTACCTTGAAAAGAAAATGCCTTGGTTGGCTTTCTGGTCCAAGAAGAATAAAAGCCATGCTCAAGTGGTGGTGCAGGGTCTGGAGCTAGTCATGCAGACTAAATCAGTTATTGTTTCACGTGTGTGCTCCTGATCTACACTTCCATCTTTTGGATCATGATTGTTTCCTTCCTTGCCACTGGCATTTGGAGCAAGGTGAGCCTGGAGAATTATTTTTCCCTTTTAAATGAGAAGGCCACCAATGTCCCCTTCATGCTCATTGGCACTGGCACTGGCATTATTCTTTTGGGTACGTTTGGTTGTTTTGCTGCCTTCCAAGCTTCTGCATGAATGCTAAAATTGCAGACCATATTTCTGATTCTCATTCTTTTGGTCAAACTGGTCACTGCTATTGTAGGATTTGTATTCAGACATGAGATTATCATCAGCTCTAAGAATAGTCATGAGAAGGCTTTGAAGCAATATAACTCTATGGGAGACTAAAGAATCATTGTAATAAATAAGATCCCAAAATACCTTGTATTAATGTAGTGTCACCAATTATAGAGATTGCACAGATAACTAATTATTTTTCAGAAAAAGGATTTCCCAAGAGTTGTTCCAAATTTGAAAATTATTCTCTGCAGAGAGACACAGATAAAGTAAATAATGAAACAAAGGTGATAATCATTGTTGGTTTAACAAAAGTGATAACCATTATAGAGTCAGAAGTGGGAGTCATTGCAGGAATTTCCTTTGGAGCCTCTCACTTCCAGCTCATGGGAATCTGTCTAGCCCACTGCCTCTTCTGTGCTATAACAAATAACCAGTATAGGATAGTGTAACCAGCCTATCTGTGGTTTACTCCTCTCCAACTTTAAAGACATTTCGGACACCCCCCCCCAACCTTGAACTACAAAATCACCTAAATGAAAGACCAATGACTCTACTTAGCAATAAACAAACAAACAAAAACCAACAACAACAACAACAACAAATTGCACCAATAAGTTGATTCAATCAAGATACTTGTTCAGCATATTCTAAGTCCACCTTCTGTCCCATTCATGTTAGATTGTTGAAACCCTGTATCACTCTGAAACCCTGAAATGAGCTAGTAAATTGGAAATGAATTTAACAAAAAAAAGCCACAGTGAAGATACCTACAGATCTATATTGTTAAGTAGAGACACTCCTGTGTGAACTTAAACTATCTCTTGGTATATGCCACTGAGTTTGGGGGGATAGTTTCTTATACAGTAATAGCTCATTGAAACAACACATTATAACAGAGTAATGAAATAATTCTCTTCTTTTTATAGTTTCCTGGTTTTTTTTTTAATGAATTAAGGTTGAGTTTTATCAAATAGTTTTCCTGAATCTATTGAAATGATAATATATTTTTCTCATTTAACCTATTAATTGTGGCAAATTATCAACAACAAATATAATCCTTGAAACCTAAATCAAAGATTTCTCACAGTTTCTTCATGATTTAGGGATTTTTCTCTTTATGATATTTCTTTTTTTTTATTTTTGCCATTTTATTTTTGTGTGTGTACACATTTGCTTAAAATCAGTGAATTTCTAGGCCAGGTTCAGGTAATTGAAGGAACTTTATAAGTAGTTTATATTGTCTAGATTCAAGGTTTGCTGTAAACACAGTCTGGAGCAAAATGGGAAATAACATCTTTCTAAAGACAGGTTTGGAAATTCTAATCCAGTACGTTAAGATGTTTCCTTTCTCTGGTAGCAGAGCTGACTGATAGCTGGCTGCTAGGGCAACATTCACTGGTACAACCAAGACAACAGGATACAGACCACCAAAACCAAGACCAGTCAGTCCACTCCATGTTACAGTACAGGTTCCACCTGTAGTCAAAGGTACAGTTACAAAACTTCTGTAAGCTATGTCTGTTGTCAGAAAAATGGAAGCACTGCCATTGGTAAGCCAGCGGCAATATGAGCTTTTGTCACATTCAACATGCATCAAAAAAGACTGCTATTAGTCCAGAGATAGCAGCATTAAATCCAATATATACTGATCCGTATTCAAGTAAATTCCTTTCTGTTTCTGGAAGCTGGTTAATTTTTCTGGTTATGATAATGAAATGTTTTTGGTTTCCCTTAGTATCATCTGGTTTATGATTTTCCATCCTGAGCTTTCCATCTTATGCTCTCCTTCTCTCAAGAGCCACTGACACCTCTCATTTTCCTCAGCTAAGGTTCAACTCTCCTGGGTGCAGCCATCTTTGGTTGACACATCACTTGATGTCTCTTTATGATATTTCTAATTATGATCTTGATCCTGTTAGGTAATTTTCAAATCATAACCCAACTTTCCATTCCTAAGATAAATCTCGTATTATTCTTTATATAGATTGTTGGAGTCAATTAGTTATTTGTTATTTTGTTGAAGATTTTTACATCTACATTGGCCTATAATTTTCTAATCTTGTACCATTCTGCCTTGTTTTGGTAACACGGTAAAACTGGACTCAGAAACCAAATCCAAAAGGTTCCCATTTTCAATTTTGTGATGGGATTTGTATAAGATTAGTATTGTCTTCCCCTTGGAATTGACTGGTAAAGCCATTCAACTCTGGATTTTCTGCGTGAGACTATTTGAAATTATAATTTAAATTTATGGAATTGGTATAAGAGTATTCAGATTGATGAAGGTACATATGAGCATTTACACTCATGAATTAATTAAATATCCCTATAAAAAGTTTAAGTTGGGTTCAAAATCAGTATCTAATCCAGTATTTTTTTATTTGTAAAAAATAGGATTTGTCTTTTATTTGACATAAGATTTAACAGTGAAAAAAATGTAAACCATAAATCAAGGATATAAAACAGCAACATTTTATTAGATCAAATTCAAGCATTTAATATGTTATTTTATGTTTATAAAAGTTGTAGTATAGAATGTAACATTTATGAGACTGTGATAAACGACATGGCATTCATAGTAGTTTAACCGATGTACATATATTTTAAAAACTGATGTATATTAAAACTAATGAATTTCATGCACATATTCATTAGTAATCTTTCAATAAGCAAAATACCACAAATACAATATCGATTTTTATAATATTTTGTTTTTCAAGAAATTCGTCCATTTATTTTATCTATGCTGTCAAATTTACCGGTACAAAGCTTTTCAAATATCCTCTATCCACTGAATGTTAGATGGTTGTGTTAAGTAATATTTCCTTTTCCACTCCTAAAATTCATTTCTGAGGGGTTTTTTCCATCGTTTTTTGTTTGTTTGTTTGTTTTTTCTGCTTACATCCAGCACTTTGTTAGAGAGAACACTCGCCTGGGTCTGGCAGAGGGGAGCTGGGATGAACACAAGCAGCGCCCATCTCCCAATCTCGGGGGATTTGCCGGGCATCGGGTGCTGCTCCACGCAGGTGTAGAGCTCACACCACCACGGACGAGAGAGCAGCGCTGCTACTGCCAGGCAGCTGGTGTAGGAGGGACCCCTAGGACAGCAGGGCTTCCGCTTCTGATGATGGGAAAGCGATATGTATATATATACACCTGCACATGCGCACACCGTCAGGGTCCACCAGGACCTTCTCACTGTTCCACGCAGTGTCGTCGTGGCACAGCGGCGACCAGGAGATGAACTTCGGGTCAGTAGTGAGCGCAGCGACTTTCTGCAGAAAGGCCAGAGCGAGTGCGCCCGGGCACCATTCACCTCGCACTTCTGGAAGAAGAGAGTGAAGTTGGGCTGCAACCCGCCGCCGGGTCGGGGGTGCAGAGGGAATTCAGACTCCGTTCTTTCTTGGTGTTCTCCTGATGCGCATACTAGTTGCACGGGATGCCAAGCACCATCTGGCTTCAGGGCCCAAGGCGCCGCGGCAGCTCGTTCTTGGGGGTGCATCAGAGGGACGCCCCTTTCTCCATAAGCAGCACCTTGCCCGCAGGGAGCCCAGGCTCACAGGCAGCCTCCCTCCCCGACCAGCGGGCGCCCGGAGAAGGCGTACAGGGGGGCCGCCCGCGCTAGCCGGGCAGCCGCTCAATGTGGGCGTGGGCGTTGGAGAAGCCAGGGAAGAACTTCGGACCTGGCCAGCTGGGAGGCCCAAGCAGTAGTCCTTCATTGATTTTTTTTGTTTTTTTTTGCTAGTCTATCAATTTTATTAATTTATAGTTTCAAAAACAAACTTTGACATTATTTTGTTCTCTATCACTTCACTTTCTTTTCTAATAAATTCTGTTCATCTGTTTCTTTTTTCTTTTGCTTTTCAAAAATTGTGTTTAATTTACATTTGTCCCTAGCTTCTTGAGTTGGAAGCATAGATCTTGATTTTTTAACTTTTCTTCTCTCCTAAAGTATTCATTTAATGCTATACATATTCTTCTAACTTCTGCTTTTGCTACATCCTTCAAATTTTGACCTACTGTGTTTTCATTAACATCCTAATCTAAATTACAGTTATCTTTTAATTCATGGGCTATCGAAATATGCTTAATTTCACATTTTGGAAGATTTTACACACTTTAGTTCTGGTTTAATTCTAGTTTTTTTCCAGAAAATATAGAATAAAATTTCAATAATTTTAAACTTATTGAGATTGTTTTATGGTTCAGTATATAGTTATAATAATGTCCTCTGCACATCTGATAAGAGTTTGTATTCTGCAATGGTGGATCGTGTTTACTGTCAATTAGGTAAAATCATTTGATACTGTTCAAATCTTCTGTTGTTCTCTCATTCACTAAGGCTAAAATCTCTATGACTGTTTTGTCTCTCTTTACTTTTGCCAACTTTTGTACATTAAAATATGTTGTTATAGGCTGGGCGTGATGACTCATGCCTGTAATCCTAGCACTCTGAGAGGCCAATAAAGGTGGATTGCCTGAGCTCATGGCTGGAGACCATCTGAACATCAGAGACATCCTGTCTCTAAAAATAGCCAGGTAGG
This sequence comes from Arctocebus calabarensis, assembly GCA_963573935.1. Lineage (NCBI taxonomy): Eukaryota > Metazoa > Chordata > Mammalia > Primates > Lorisidae > Arctocebus > Arctocebus calabarensis. The sequence continues at coordinate 2,590 of CAUYON010010513.1, read as the reverse complement.
CCCATAGTCTCAGCTACTTGAGAGGTTCAAAGCAAAGAGAATCACTTGAGCCCAAGAGTTTGAGGTTGCTGTGAGCTATGACACCAGATCACTCTACCCAGGGTGACAAAGTCAGACTCTGTCTCAAAAAAAAAAGTTGTTATATTTATTTGCATTAAATACTCTTATCATTTTTGTAAAATTGGCCCTTTTATCATTCCAAAATGTCCCTTTTTATTTCGTTTAATTTTTCTGTAGAGGTGGCATCTCACTACTGCCCAGGTTGGTCTTGAACTCCTTTGGCCTCAAACAATTTTCTCACCTCGGCCACCCAAAGTGCTAGGATTATAGGTATGAACCACGGTTCCAGCCTCCCCTTTTATTTCTGGTGATACTCTTGTCTAAAAATCTACCTCATCAGATATAGCTACTCTACCTTAATTATTTAGAGTTAGCATAATATATTTGTCCTTTCTTTTACTTTGATCCTGTGTATGACCTGTTTCTGTTACAAAAACCATTAATCTAGTTTGATAAGTTCTGCTTTTAACTGAAGTGTTAGTTATTTGTGTTGAATATAATTCTAACATGGTAAACTTTTACTTTGCCATTTGCTATTTTCTGTTTATCCCCTCAGTCCTTTGTTCCTTCATTCCTTGTTCCTGACTTTCTTCCAAAAATGAATCAAGGGGGTGGTGCCTGTGGCTCAGTGAGTAGGACAACAGCCCAGTATCCCAAGGATGGCGGGTTTGAAGCTGGCTATGGCCAAACTGCAACAACAACAAAAATGAATCAAGGACATTTTTAGTATTTTGAATTTTTAGTCTATCTCTTTGTATCTTTTGGTGCATTCTAAATTGTGCATTCTTAACTTCTCCTGTTCCACCTGAAACAATTATAAATATTTAATAAACAACATAAGGAGCTTTCAACAGAATAATTCTATTTACCCCTGACTTTATTCTTTGTGTTTTGATTGTAGTATATTTTGCTTTTACTTCATTACAAACCCCACAATATATTGTTATTACTTTTTTTAAGTAGCCAATACTATAAAAGAAATATGGAAAAATTTATTATACATCACCCAACATTTACTGTTTTATCATACAATATGCAATAAAATTCTTTCAAAATGTGTCACCAGTATCACTACTAATATTAGCATTTATGAATTCAGTTTAAAATTTATTTCTAGTTCATTCATGCCCTGGACCCTGCCAACCTGTTGAAAAGATTAAGATATTAAAATATTTATTATCATAAATATGTGGAAATATTTAACACTTCTGCAATGTTTATTATCATAAATATACTAAATTATTTTAGCACTGCTGCATTGGAAACACCTTTCCTCTCAAAATATCATTTTCCCATACAGTCAAATAGTGCAATTCTAAACTTATTTTAGTGGCTGAGATGTAATTTTATAATTCCATTTTATTTTCTGTCAGGCAGAAAGGAACAAAGTTGGAATAGATATGGGTTACAGTGTACCTACATCCACATGGCACTAAAACTATCAAAACTTATATTCATAATGACGTATTTATAAGCAAGAAAAAGTTATAATGCAATAGAAATTTCCAGTAATACAATTCACATTCAAGAATTTGCTAAAAATGTCGTAAATCCTATGGATTATTTTAATAACCCAGTGCTTTATGCTTATTCTTTAATAGAACACTCTTTTGCCTTATCGTCCATCTGAGAGCGTTCAAGCACTGACTTCATTATTCACATCTTTGGAGAGCTTTATTTTTCCCCAGATGAACATAACACAGGAAGTGTTGTTTTAACTTTGGGTTGATAGGATATAAAAATAAGTAAGAAAACAAGAAAATCTCTAACCTGGGCTATTTCTTTGATATCTCAGATGCAAGGGATGGGAAGCTCTGGCCAAAAAGTGGGGGAAGGGGGGCGAGGATCAACAGCCCTGTGCATATAAACCTTAGTTGCAGAAAACCAAACAACTTCCAAACACCACCCCCTCCACCTGCCTTCCGCCCTCACCCCCATCCTCGCTTCCTCCTGCAGGGCGCCAAGTCCTAGGCAAGAACAGCTTCAGATTTCCTTTCTCCGGCACTTCTATCACTACCTTGGAGGACACAGGCCAGCCAAAGTGTCATTTTGTAAATAAACTGCATGCATAAAGTCCAGACTGAAATAGTGTGAATAAGACTATGTCGCCCAGGTACCTTCGGACGACCCAGAGATCTAAGAGCCCGGCGGGTGCTTTCTCACCATGTATTTCATGTCGGCTGCAGGGGGCTGGACCTTTCTTCGAAGATCATTGTGAGCCTTGATACATTCGTTTATAAACGCTGGGTCATCGAAGGCTGGGACTTTGGACGATTTACTGGCTACCAGACACAGACCTAAGGTCCACAAGCAACACAGTTTCCTCTTCCCGGCCATGGAGGAGCGTGGAGGGGCCCTGACGGCACGGACCGGTAACGGCCCCGGCAATCCGACTGCTCCGGCCCTGGGACCGCGCTCGCCCTTGCTCCGGCTCGAGCCCGGCGCGGAATGGCCAGCCGGCCGAGGGCAGGGCCGCCCTGGGGCCGCGACCCGCGGCAGGACTCGCCGGCCCCCGAACCTTGGCTGCAGA
>CAUYON010010512.1:0-70686 GCA_963573935.1 Arctocebus calabarensis | reverse complement strand
ACAGGCGCCCGCCACAACGCCCGGCCATTTTTTGGTTGCAGCCGTCATTGTTGTTTGGCGGGTCCTGGGGCTGGATTCGAACCCGCCAGCTCAGGTGTACGTGGCTGGCACCTTAGCCCGTTGAGCCACAGGCGCCGAGCCGTTATGCTGATTTTTCAAAGCTGAAAAGTTGTTTTAAGTTTTTCACATTCGGTCAAAGCAATTTGTCTGTTTTTTTTTTGAAATTCATGTGTGCTATTTGGGAGACGATTTTTTCTTTAGTGTTTTTCCACCCTGGATTAACTAGCTCCTCTTCTTTTCCTCCCAAGTGAAGCTTCGGAAACCACACTGCCAGAGGGAGTATAATGGAGACAAGCTCTAATACTTTCAGATGGTCAATCTGAAAACAAAATCCTTGCATGCCTTTTCCCACAAAAGGGCTTTGTTTCCAGATTTCCAAAGAAAATATGCTAAAGCTGCATCCAGTTGTTAAGGTAATAATTAATCCCTTCTCTTGGTGTTTCATATCATATCTTTCCACCTTACTTCATCTGGCCCTACGAACTACCTTCCCCATCACACAATAAATGCCTCATTTATTCAACATTCACTGGCAGTAAGATATTCTACATAACCAAATTTTCCAAATAACTAAGGCTTTACTCCAATCCTTTAGGAAATCTACCCCGAATGTACTACATGCATAATTACTTCTTGGCCATCTTAAGTATTTTGAGCATCCTGTAACTCATGAATTGTATTTTTTTCTTGAAGATGCAGAGTTATTATGAATACTAATTATAGTTATTATGGTTTGATACGATATTTCAGTTTCTATCTCCACCAAATGGCCTCATATTTCTATGCTTTATAGTTTTGCCCAAGCTTTTTATTCTTCTGGTTTATTTTCAATTCTGGCTGCAGGACTGTGTCTTGCCTCAAGCCCATTTCTTACTATCTTTTACACTCTTATACTCCGTTTCTCCATTTTAATTCCACCCAGCTCTGCATAAGAGCCAGAAGGTGGCTCCCCATCCCACCTACAGAGTAACTGATACGAACTTTTGACAGCTATTTTCCGACAATCTCTAAAACGTTTTGGCTTCCTTCATGATGCACAAATCCGCTGTAAAACTAATATTGCATGATAATATTAGTGAAAATATTAGGGGCACAGTCTATACTAACCTAATTTGAATGGCAAGCCATCAAAAAAAGTGAAGCTTATGTACTGAAGGTGAAAGGCTTGGAAGTCAGTTCACACCAAAACTGTGCTAAAGGCCCTTCTCTCCTATTGCTCTGGGGGCTTCAAGCTTTTTAGAGAAAAATGTATTTAAATATATATCTATGTGTGTATATATATATATATAACTAGGTCTGATAAAGTTCTTACAGTCCCCCCTTTCCATTTTCTCATGGCAGCTTCTCACTTTTTGTTTGTTTTTTTTAAGAGAATGAAGAGATAGTTAACCTGTACATCTCATGTTAATTACAACTGTACCATCATTTGTAAATTCCTCCGTCACAGAGATCAGCTACTCCTGCCAGCGTTCCCTCATGCAGGTCAGTACAAATGATTTACCCTGTGTCATACAGTCCAGAGTAGCCTGCAGGTTGGAAAGAGCCATTTCTCAAAGGAAGCATGTGAATGGGGCCACTCAAAGAGCCCCTCTGTGATACAAGAGTACCAGGTGGGCTTTCCAAAATCCAGTCATAACATGGAATCTCCCCTGCCCTCCCATGTTAGTTAACAGTGAAGGCCTGGATGCACTTTTTGCAAACCATTATCATGTAAGGAAAATCAAATATACACACAGAGACATTCACAATATATACAGGGTGGCCGTAAAGTTCAATTGTGTAATACATTAAAATTGCACATGAACTTTATGGCCACCCTGTATATACATACACAGATATATATATATACACATACACAATCTCCATAGACACACACATACATACCAAGCACTATTACTGTTTTATAGACTCAAGAAGGTTCACTTTGTAAGGTCTTTTCTGAAATGAAATACAGTTTCTTTGTCCCCAGAGATAACTCATAATTTATCCTAGATTTCAACTTTTTTTGCTGTCAAAAGTATAGGAAGTTGCATGGAAACAATGAATGGAAGTGCACTTTTTTATCAAACAAGAACAGGAAACTGAATTTCAGTCGTTTATGGTAAAACTTCATATTTGAGCCAAAGGAAAAAAATCAACTATGTTCTCTCAAATCCTAACCTTTTACCCTCCCCCATCCAAAACATACAAGAACATGCACAACTGATAACCATGAAACAAATCTCAGAACCAAGAAAAAATTAATACTTATAGGCTTCAAAAATATACTTTCCCAGATTACTTAATGAATCTCTTCAAAGAGGCCTACACCTACTTCTTCTATTAGTGATTGGCCAAAATGAGTCACAATAAAGCTTTAGGATATTAAGGACAATAAGTGAGGAAATTCCAGAAAATATAAAAACTATTTCAGGGAGCCAAAAGAGAACTATATTTATTTTTTCATCCAAATGCACAGCAATGAATAAACTGGAAAATAAAATAGGCACTCACAAAAATAAACACATATATCTGGCTGCAGTTATACAACATAAAGTCTTCCCAATGTACCATCTCCTCCATCCTAGAGAAATAACGTCCTTAAGCAAGGCTGACCTCCAGTACCCCCTAAACAGTAAGAACCTCGCCTTTACTGTAAGCAATTTGAAAACAGGTATTTCTGAATTCACAGTTTCTAACACAGAAACTGACAGTCAGGTTTCCATGTATGTTACAGAAAGGAAACTTAAATTTAAGTATCCTTCACTTTAGCGTTAGTACAATTCTCTCTGGGGGATGGCTCCAAATCCACTAATAACTTAGCACTTTCCCTGAGTCTCCGTTTGCTCATCTTTATGAGGAGGCTAATAAATGTCCTGGATAATCCTTAGCATCATTATGCAAACAAATGAAGTCATGCATTTGAAAGGATTTGTTTGAGACAGGGTCACACTCTGCCACCCTAGGTAGAGTGCCACGGCATCACAGCTCACAGCAATCTCAAACTCCAGGGTTTGAGCAATCCTCTTGCCTCAGCCTCCTGAGCATCAGGGACTACAGGTATCCACCACAACACCCAGCTCATTTTAGAGGTGGGGTCTCATTCTTGCTCAGGCTGGTCTTGAACTCCTAAGCTCAGGCGATCTACTGGCCTTGGCCTCCCAGAGTACTAGGATTATAGGTGTGAGCCACAACGCCTGGTAGAAGGTTCTTAACTAAACAGAAAGTCCTATAAAAGTATGAAGATGTTACCAAAAATATATGGGAAAAAATCAGTAAGAAAGAACTTCCTTTCCCTTCATGCTCACCATCATCCTGCCCCAGCATACTGTGAGAATGCACACACAGCCCACAGAGGAAAGATGCTGCCCTCGGAGGGGTCCAGGCTCAGCTACTAACAAGCTGTTGACCCAGCACCTCTGTTTCCTCACCTGCAAATTGGGGCTAATGCAACTGACCTTGCCAAAAAGAAAAAAAATAATGGATAGCAAAGAACTCTATAACCTTAAAAGTGAGCTATAAGAGAAATGTAAGAGACGAACGAACTAGATCTGCCAAACAAAAAGTCTGGGCTTCGGTGGTCTGTGTTCAAAAATGAGTAGACACAGAATCAGACCCTTCCTCAAGCGCCTGAGGGAGAAAGCTGACCAACGACAGAGGAATAGAGAAGCTTCCATAGTGTGCGCTAGAAGAGCCTGGCTTGCGTATTAACTACCGATTAAATGGGATCTTTACAAACGAGAATGCTGAGCACAGAACTGCGGGTGACAACCCCTCTGAGTCCACTTAAGCCTGTGTATTGAAATACTAGGTCAGATTTTCTCCATTCCTGGTTATGATAGAGGCACATAAATCCTCATTCTAAATCTGGATGCCCAACATTCCAGAATAAACAGCAGCTCATGGAGAAAGCAACATAAGGACAGTAAGAGGAGAAAATAGATCAACAAACTACAACAGATCGGTCACTTAGTAATTAAAAAGAAGAAAAAGAAAAGAAAAGAAAATAACCTATCTCAAAGTTCAACTCAAGGCTGAATTCCTACCAGAAAGCTACCAGGAGCCAAAGACTACAGCTGCAGAATACTTTAAATCTGAGGCTGGTCTTTGAGAAAACATTTGATGAAGATTGTCAAAACATCTATTTTTCTTTCTCTCTACTCATCTTTCCCTAACTTCGCTTACCATTCCTGCCTTTTCAGTAATTTTGTTTGCAGTAAACAAAATACACATAAAGTTAGACAACATATCCTTTTATATCTATTCTTAGCTGTTTAATTGGACACTTCCCTTTTGTAATTACGAGTGAACAGCAAACGTACATGCAACTAACAATTAGTGTCAGAATCACGCCTGATTCTTCTCATTTCAGTTGCAGAGTTTCTTCCATCTTTATGACGCTGTATTTGGAAAACCACTAGAGGCTGTGCTTCCCGAATATTCATGCCATACGTGTTATTATCCAAGTATTACTTTGCGCATATCGGGAGTACAGTAAAATAAAGCATTAATAAATTATACACATTCTTTCATATTCCTTTACATAAGCAGGGCATGAATTACTTATTTTTTCCCTAAATTAATTCAGGATTTTGACTACCCTAAGATCTGATTATTTTCGATTACTCCCATGATATTCTTATTAAAGAAAACATCTTAATGTGACCAGATATGAATTCACCCCTAAGTAGCTTTTCAACTGTCATCTCTACAACTACGTACTTGACAGAACTAAATTGTGGCCCTAAGTAGTAAGAATTCCTGACTTACCTAAGAATTCAAGAACTCAGTATATGGTCTCTAATTATGCATTTTCTCTAAAACAAGAACAATAACTTTTCATTTTACTTTAGGCTTTGGGCTCATCTCCAGCCTAATCAAAAAAAAAAACAAAAAAAAAAAAGCTACCACAAGGCCTAACTCCACTTGGCATTAATAAACATCCCTACTCACCTAATGATATTTCTATAAGTAAAGCCTCACAAAGAACATAGGGTTCGAAACACATGTGTTTTCCAAGGTCCATATGTGGCAATCTTTAGAAAAGGATTACAGATACTAGCATGGTGTAATAAATTAATTACTGTACGTAATCCCCTCTTCACATATCAAGATCAGATGCAGAAGAACACTGTGACCTTAGCAACGATCTCAAGGGTTCAGACAAACAGAAACTTTGAGAGATGTTTGTTTGTTTTCAAATACTGCCTATTTAAAATTATCCCCTTGATTTTTAAGCCAGAAAGGATACAAACGTCTGAATTACCATAGTTACCTTCCTCCCACTGCTTTTAACTACTCTATAAAGAATCCCTGGACACCAGTCTTCAACTGCCCTGGCCTTGCCAGGACTAATGTTGGCCCACGTATTCCAGTAAGGCCATGAGCATTCTGAAGGTCAAACAAAATACAGATAATTTCCAATCAGAAAGGAAATCTGTGCTTTCTGGAATAAGGCCCCTAGGCCAGCCTTGACTTGGTGAGCTATGAGGCAAGTAAACTAAAAACTAGAAATGGCCTTCCTTTTAAATCAGTACTTTCAGAAAGATGCTACTAGGAATAGTAGGAAAAAGTAAAGGCACTTGATACTCCTATCTCCCTCTGGCCTAGCTGTTTTCTTTTGTAAATACATATACAGATATTTAAAATAATAGTCACCATTAAAGCTTTAAACTTAAACTAGAGCATATTAGTTTAGATTCCAGCACTACTCATGCAAAGTCTTGACTTAGGTATTTCTTTTTTTTCTATTTCACCAAACAAGTTTCCACAAGTCCTTCCAATAGCAGACAGTTTCCTCATAATAATGGTCTAAAAAAGGAAAAATAAGGAAGAAAAAAAAGGGAGAGCTATCTCATGTCTACTTCCATGAAGGGCTAAAAGCTGAACTGTTTTCAGACACTAAGGAATCCGACTTAGTGGCAATCCACAAGCCTGTATTACGAACATAATATTCTCTTTCTTTCTTTGGCACACTGTAACAAACTCCCTTTTTTACAGATGAGGAAAGTGAGTCCCAGAGAAATTAAGAGCCAGTTTACTGCAGGGTGCGGAGGCTCGCGCCTGTAATCCTAGCACTCTGGGAGGCTGAGGCGACAGATTGCTTGATTGAGCTCAAAAGTTTGAGACCAGCCTGAGCAAGAGCAAAACCCCATCTCTACTAAAAATAGAAAAAGTAGCTGGTGTAGTGTCAGGCGCCTGCAGTCCCAGCTACTTTGGAGGCTGAGGCAAGAGGATCATTTGAGCCAAAGAGTTTGAGGTAGCCATGAGCTATGATGCCACAGCACTCTACCCATGGAGACTTGAGTGAGACTCTGTCTCACACACAAAAAGAGCCAGTTCACCTTAGCAGTCAGTAACCCCCCTCTCCTGGAGCCCGGCCATCAGAAAGGCCTTAAGGTTGCCCATCTCCATCTGTGCGTTCCCTCTCGAACATATTAACATCCTACCCAGCCTTTAAAGCCTCCATGAAGCCACTCTCGGTCAGACCTAACCTTGCCCTTTCCAGAGAACTCCTGCAGGAGGCTGGTTCTTCTCTGAAGGGCACACACCATAGTACAAACACTATGGCTTTGACTGCAAAGCCCAGCACTGTCCTAATGATTCCCCCAGCAGCTAAGGGAAAGTGTTTTCTTATTCGTCCTCCCCAGTACTAGCATAGGGCCTTGTATATAATAAGCATTCAGCAAATGAAATTTATGCTAAATGAAACTAAATAGTAAGTGAGCAGCAAAAGCAAAAATAAAACTCATGCTTGGTGATGACCACAGCAGCACAGCTTGTATTACCCCACGGTGAAAATCCACAGCTGCATTTGTGTTTATGGGTATAGCGCAGTGTGCTCTGTGCTGATGTGTGTGTGCACACTCACTCACACACACACACACATCCTCATGGCCAAGCCAGGCACAATGCAATGTCTCACCATTAACTCACTTTTGATTTCACATGCCCCCACAGCCCTGCTCTTTTATATTTTCACGCTTTACTATTAAAAAAGTGTTTCAACTGCATCATTTCCCCTTTGCCCCAATTGTTTTTTGTTGTTGTTTTAAATGAAAGTTTAGGACAGCAGGGAAACTGCTGAGCTGTGACACAGAAAAGCTGACTCTGCACACGGTTCCTGGTTTTCCCTTTTCATTGCAGCACAGTTGTGGCTGGAAACCAGAGTTTAAGATTTCCCGCGGACCTGCCATCCCTGGTGTCTAAAAACATGATACTTTATACACCACTCAGAGAGGTGTGATTCAATGGAATATGTTCCCCGGGGTTCTGTGGGAGGCTAATGTATATCGTGTTTCTTGGGGGGAAGTAACCAAAATATGTGTTTGGGGAAAAGGAAAAATATGGGATCAAGGGACTGTTCAGAGACGTAATTACACATGCAAAAGGTTTTTTGTATGTGTGTTTTGGAGGTGGGAGGTTTAATGGAAACACTGACAATATTTGTGCTTTTGACTTTTATATACATTCTGCATCACCCCACACACTGGAGTGCACATCAGTTAAAAATGCTGACACGTTCACCGTAACAACATCATTTGCCCTATTGTGGGCTTGGGGTTTCTGTTTTTGTTATTATTGTTGGGGAGTTTTTTCCTCAATACATTTTCTTAATAGTTTTAATTAATTTTTTTCCGCAATAGTTTTCTTCCGCAAATGCATTTGGTAATATTTTTAAATTTAAGATTATTGTACCAACTGCAGGATCCACGAACACAGAATAGAAAAGATTCCTAAAGGCTGCTCACATTTACTCGACGGGACCTACAAACACCGGGTCCAGCAAGAATTGAGGAACAACCCTTAAATTCTGAACATCATCCTACTCCCCTGTCTCTGTAGAAAAGGCCACTTCTCAAAGACTTAAACCTTCCCATAGGCTAAAAATAACCCTTCGACCTACACAGAAATTAAAACTCAAAGGAAGCTGAGACAATTCATCTCCCTGAGGGGCATTCTTCTGCTGGGAGAGGGCCTCCAGGAGTCAGCAGCATCTAAACACACAGCCTTTCCTGGAGGTGATTTATTTCATAGCATGATCCTAAATCCATAGCTTACAATGGCAGGACGTTGTTGTCAGACACCAAGGCTTCTCCGGGGAGCCACGGCCACAGCCTCCTGAAGTCATAAGTCACACCTCCAAGCCAGATGACAGGGCTAGGGGCTTCCCCACCCCTCCTACCCCAAATCCAGAGGATGCCCACTCTTCCTGTCTTTGCTCATGCTATGATCCCACTATTTCAAAGACATTTTACCTGCTAAAATTTTTTCCTGTAAGTTCTTAAGAGAATAAACCAGCTTCAGAAAAATGGGGCCGGGAACGCTGAATTGATAATCAGAAGACAGTGGTTCGAATCTTGAACTGGCTTCTTAGAAGCTGTGCCAGTTTCTGCAGGGCACGCTGCTCTATCTCAGTCTTAGTTTCAGATAAACAGAGAAGAGTAGCATATTTTTCGAGATTATTACAAGATTCAGATGAGAAAAAGTACCTCGCACATACTAAGTGCTTAATAACCTTTTACCTAAAGGAACAACCTAAAAGCTGAATTCACATTTTTTAGAGGATGTAGTCATTCAATGATCAAGGCTAGTAGAAATATTTTAAACCTTTTGCAATCATCTCAGCCAGGTTTGGATAGCAACTGAACTGTCAGTCCTCTCTGCTGAGGTGTTATATCATAACTGCAATTGTACCACATTGTAACTGGTATTACTGCAAATACACCAGCTAAATTATACCATAACTTTACAATATAACTGTGAAGGCATTACAACTGTGAAGGCATTACAGTATTACAGGCATAGGTGTTAACTGCTAGTATTTATAACACAGAAATACTAAAAATAATCTAAATGTTCAGCAATAATGGTACAACTGTACCATGAAATATATATGCTACATTTAAAACAACGCTATTTGTGCTGACAAAGATATCTTCATAACATGTTAAATTCTCTTCTTTAACTGCAGAAGTATAAAGAATGATACAATTTTTTTTAAATTTTGCTTTCAGTTGGCTTTCAATCTTCTTAGTTGAAGGTTTTGTTTGTTTTCCTTTTTCCATTCTTTATTTCTTTATTTTTTATTGAGACAGAGCCTCACTTTGCGGCCCTCAATAGAGTACCGTGGTGTCATAGCTCACAGCAACCTCCAACTCATTAGGCTTAAGCAATTCTCTTGCCTCAGCCTCCCAAGTAGCTGGGATTACAGGCACCTGCCAGAACACCCAGAACATTAGGTTTAAGCAATTCTCTTGCCTCAGCCTCCCAAGTAGCTGGGACTACAGGTGCCTGCCAGAACACCTGGCTTTATTTTAGTAGAGATGAGGTATTAGTGTGACCTTCACAAACAAAGCCTTCATTTTGCGGGGTTGAATCCAGCCAGGGCCCGCCAAACAACAATGACGGCTGCAACCAAAAAATGGCCGGGCGTTGTGGCGGGCGCCTGCAGTCCCAGCTACTTGGGAGGCGGAGGCAGGAGACTCACTTGAGCCCAGGAATTGGAGGTTGTTGTGAGCTGTGATGCTACAGCACTCTACCCAGGGTGACAGCTTGAGGCTCTGTCTCAAAAAAAAGAAAGAACAAATCCAATCAAACACCCATCAACAGATACATGAATGAACTAAATGAGTTATATGCATACAATGGAATACATTCAGCATAGTATGGGAACAAATGACTTCCAAAAACATTTTGCTGCGCAAACAGAAGCCATACACAAACAAGTATGTCAAATTCTAGAACAGGCAAAACTAATCTATAAAAAAGAAAGCAGATCAATAATTACCTAGAAGTGGGAATACAAACTACGAAGGGGCATAACAGAATTGGAGCAAGAGAAGGAAAACAGAAAAAAACTGCTTTATATTATATTTTGACTGTAGCTGTGACTACATGGGAATGTGCATTCATAAAAACTCATCAAAAATGTATCTTTAACACGTGTACATCAGTAAAGTTGGTTTTAAAAGAAAAGACTGCGGAGCACAGAACACAGACTTTGCAGCCATCCTGGCAGCTCTGGATTCTCTGACTGCTAAGCGTTACCAGAGATGGAATTCGTATCAGCATCACAGTAGTATTCATATCACAGGAAGATGGAAGAGCAAGGATTTGGAGGTAAGAAATAGGGTGGGAAAGACAAACAATTTGGTGCTTTAGGAACATAAATTAAGAGGAAGGATGGGGAAAGAGATGAGGCCAGAGAGACAGAAAGGCCAAAGGTTGCTCATCTCTCTATCTCCACACTTAGCAAACAGCTTCTGACATGCAGTGAGTTTCTAAACAAATATTTATTTGGGAGTTAGTTGCAGTGGCTCATTGCCTGTAACCCTAGCACTCTGGGAGGCTGAGACACAAGGATCCCTTAAGCTCAGGAGTTAGAGACCAGCCTGAGCAAAAGCAAGACTCTGCCTCTAATAAAAAAAAAAAAAAAAATTAGCCAAGCATGGTGGTGTGTGCCTGGGGCAGGAGGATCGTTTGCGCCCAGGAGTTTCAGGCTGCCGTGAGCTAGGCTGAGGCCATGGCACTCTAGCCCAGGCAACAGAGCACAATACTGTCTTAAAAAAAAAAAGTTGGCTCGGCGCCTGTGGCTCAACAGGCTAAGGCGCCAGCCACATACACCTGAGCTGGCAGGTTCAAATCCAGCCCAGGCCGCCAAACAACAATGACGGCTGCAACCAAAAAATGGCCGGGCGTTGTGGCGGGCGCCTGTAGTCCCAGCTACTTGGGAGGCAGAGGCAGGAGACTCGCTTGAGCCCAGGAATTGGAGGTTGCTATGAGCTGTGATGCCACAGCACTCTATCCAAGGTGACAGCTTGAGGCTCTGTCTCAAAAAAAAAAAAGAAAAATGCTCCTTTTACCTTGATGAATTCTTATTGGTATAAAATATAGTTTTGACACTTGTAATTTAGTAAATTACAAGTATAGTCTAAAATGATTTATTGATCTTGCTTTTAGTGTTGCCAGTATGTCTTTATGCTTAGGTTGAGCTTACTTGATTTTTTAAAAAAGGCCAAGATTAGAAGTCTGCTTATATCTAAATGTGTCAATGAAAGCCAGCTTAAATAACACACGTGCCATTGCCGAATATTACTGCGTGCTGACCAGCAACCCACTGTGAGCAGTTACATGGTTTCTTCTAATTTTTTCCTTAAGACCTTCCATTGCACAGCACTGATCAGATAGTTAGAATTTTAGTTTACCAATTATAGGTGACACATGATAACCAAAGTGTGTGTGTGTGTGTGTGTGTGTATGTATGTATGTGTGTGAAGTCAGATTCCAGCTTTGGCACAAAAACAAATAATCTTCTTTCCTCTTTTTCAAAGAGGTGAAGGTGTTTGAGGTTCCTAGAGCTTTTAGCTCTTTCATAGAAGATAAGTAAGTGGTAATCACCAGGCAGGACTTTTCTTTGTAAAATAGCAGAATCTTGTGTAATTTTATTTTAGGGCTTATACTGTCTATTTACATAGGCCAAATAAGTAGATTTAAGGCTTGTAACACATATCTTTTGTTTATGGGTGACATTCAGTTAACATCACAGACATATTAGTAACTGTTTCTACTTTCAGGGTTGTGCCGCTTGGGTCTGTGCAAACTGTGAGTGGCTACACTTTCAGAGGCTTTATGTCACATACGAATAATTACCCCTGTGCTTATCTCAATGCTGCATCAGCCATCGGAATGAAGACACAGGATGTGGACTTGTTCATAAAGAGACTTGATAAGTGTCTAAAGACAGTAAGAAAAGAACAAAATAGAGACAGTGATGTATCTGGAGTTGACAATTATGACAAAACTGAAGATGTGGATGTTGAAGAAATGGCTTTAAAACTAGATAATGTACTTTTTGACACATATACGGATGCTTCTACCTGACATGTGTAGGGTTTCTTCCTGATCATTTGAAGGAAATGATGAGTCTACAGCATAAGCAAGCAGTTTAAAAGTCAAGACTTGAGATTTTAGGGTTTGAAATTTCGTGGCAGATATTTAGTCAAGGAATAGGCTATGATCTAAGCTAGCCATTGATGATTACTAACTAGGTTTTTGTTCTTAGATTGCCTCAATCTTTGTGATCCTTAGCAGGTTACAATATACAATTAGCATTTTTCTAATTATTAGAATACTTGTCAATTAAGCATCATGCTTCAGATAATTCTTACTAATATAATGACACGGTAAAATTACCTCTAATTCTGTTGGAAACATAGAGTACTTTCTCCTAACCATCCTATACCATTCACAAATTACATTTCTGATCACATAGAACTTAGAAAGATCTCTAAAACTACTGATTATTAGATATTTGGTGAGGTGTGTAAGTTGCAGTATGCCTGTGAAATGCACATTCCACAGGGAAGCAGAGTCAGGGTACAAACTTTAGTTTCGACCCATAGGCAATGGTTCTTTTTTTTTTTTTTTTCTTGTTCAATCTCACATTTTATTTTCATTTCATTGGGTTTAGGGAAGAGAAGGGTTTATAAGTATGTAGAATCAAGCAATGGTTCTTAACTGAGGAAGACTTGGCTTGCATCTAAGCAGCATCTGGAACCATTGTTGATCGTCACACCTGGTGGGATGCTGTGGACATCTAGAAGGTAGAGGCCAGGGGTTCTGCTCAACATCCTATGATACACAAGACAATCTCCTGCAACAGAGAATTACCCAGCCCAAAATGTCACTAGTGCTGGGGCTGAGAAACACTGCTTTAGAGTGAACAAATGCCTCAGAGAAAGAAGATTTTCATAGCAACTTTAATTACTCAGTAGTACTTCAAAGGTAGCTTTATAAATGTTACCAAACTATGCTATGTAGAGACTCTCAAATGATAACCAGGGTCACCAGTTCTAAACATGCCACTAAAAGTTGTTTCATATGGTACTAGTGCATTTCTCCACTTGCGCAAGTGAAAACGTTATTCTACTGACTGTCGTTGTTTTAAGCAACCCTGTACGTTGGTTGGTTTATTCAAGTGTTATGCACAGTCAGGATGGGCTAATGGGTAAATTTATGCATATTTTTGCTAGGAAGGTGAAATGGTGTAGTGTGATAAACAGGTGTATTCTTCCCTCCCTGCCCATGTACTTATTTTATTGAGTCTGAAATTCCAGACTCACGGGCTCTAAGAATTATTTTTATTGTTAATTCTAAGAAATAGACTGATGTGTTATAGCCTGAAGAGTTAGTGAAGCTTCTGAATGCACCACTGTGCCAATGCAGGGGAAAGGGGCCTGTGGACAAATAATTTTGGGAACTTCCCTTTCAAACCTTCCTATTGGTATATTAAAGGCTCAAAGAATTCCTTCAGTAAAGAACTCAGTTTGAATATATCCTTATTCAAAGAGGAACCCATTTTTTAAAGTGGCATACTTATTAATGACCCATTGAACATATTTTCAAAAGTACTACAGCAAAGAATGCTGTGTTGATTTCTGGGTTGTATTTTTCTAATTGAACTGGCAGTGTAAACTCTGAGAAAGGGATTCTGTGGTATTTTGGTGACACTGCATATTGTACAGGACAGTGTAAACATGAGCTGAGACACAGACTAGTTCCTTTCACGTGTAAGTTAGAACACTTCAGAGTTACAGCAGAACCTCTAGAGCCTAAAAAAGGGAATGAAATGATGTTGCAAATGTAACTGCTGTCAGTACAGCTTACTATACATTTAGTAAGCCAAAATTATTTTATAGAACAAGTGATCTATATTGTTGTGATCATCATTTAGCGTAAGATAGGCCAGAGCCGAGAGACTAGCAAATGTTTTCTCATCTGCAGTGTATCAGCAGTTCTTGGGCTTCAGCTGCTGAATAGATAATAATTCTAATTGAAGATAAATTACACGAACCCACATGTGAATGATAGATATGTTACAGCATTTCATTCCTGATGCATAAAATCAGCTGCAGTTTTTGTTATTAACCCTTTCTTTTTCAGTGGTTTTGGAATTCTGGCTCCATTCCTGCTGGCTAAAATTTGACCCTGAAGTCACAGAATTCACAACAGTTTTTGAAGGGATATTGTAGATGGTGCATATTCATAATATTTCCTCCCTAGTCTCATTTTTACTGGCTTTCTCCCATTTCCACATAAAATTATTTGTCATCAGTTGCTAGTACTGATTGGTAAGCCTCATAATTGACCTTTGCTATTGAACTGTGGCCGTGGATGATGTCTTTGCAAATGCCTGAAATGACCTCTTCCATCTTTCTGATCCAATTACCCTTGTTAAGGCTATCAGGTCCATTTGGAGTTTCTTTTTTAAAGTCAGTGGGGCGTGGTGGTCTGCCTAGGACACTAAATTTCAGTAACACAGAATACTACACAATGTGTTACTCATAGACATGGCAGAGAAAGGTATTTAAAATCAGGCTTTTAGGTCCTCTGCTGATGAATTCTCACTCCATCCCGAGATGATATGTGATACCAGCCATGGGAACTCAGTATTCAATGGCAGATCTTTCTATTTAGCTTTTTGTATTAGTTGTTGAAGTTATAGCGTGTGAATTATTGAATACAGTTCTGTTTAGCTAGTAGGCATTTGATATATAGAATGGCAAATTTAAATATAAATTAAATGTTTTCTAATATTGTGACTCATCACATATTCTCCTGCGGTCTTGTCTTTTCACCACCTCATAATAAGAACTGTCATTGAGACCTGGGTTACTGAACATACTTTTATTTTTAGACTACATCTTCCATAGATTTTAGTAAAATTAAAGGCAATTTTTTATAGGTGATAATTTAACATTGAGTTAATAGCTCATCCTAAGAATTAGTATCTTTAGCAAAGGAAATAACCAACAATTAAAAACAACAAAAAAACTCCATTGAGTCTCATTCATGTTACGCTCTGAGAAATTTTTTTGGAATACATACACATTTGGTACATATAAAAGTTGGGTTTTCTTTTCCTACGTTCTAAGATGTACCAAGCCCTTAATGGTTTTATGTTTTGTATGTTTGAGAGTATCCTTATTTTTAAAAAAACTTTTAAAAGTTCAGTTTTCCTCACAAGTTTGATCATTTCAGAAGTTTCACAACCTTTGAATAATTTTGATAGCAGTTATGAATAGGCTGGTAACAGACATAAAAATGTCCTGCAAGCGGTTCTTTCCCTTGTCTGTCTTATTGTGTTGTTTGGCGTCTCTTGTGGCCGATCTTAGTAAAGATTGCATCTTTTTGTGCCTTACTTTTTACTTTCATTTGGCCATTATGATAAGAGGCTAAGTTTAAGGATAATGAATATATCTTTCTAATTTCCCACCTGATAGTCTGAAGCTTAAGCTAAGGCCTTGGGCAAAATCTGGAAATGTTTATACATTTTGTTTTTAACAAGTGGTGTCAATTTGAGCTTTTAGGAAAGTGTGAAGACAGGCTGTGTTTAACTATAACTGTTGGGGATTTTAGCCATGAGAATTATGAAGCTGATGGCAGCCTCATATGCAAACTCAATGTTTTGCCAAAAGGAAAAGATGTTTCCAGAAATATCCCCGGTGTAGGCTTTGAAAATAAAAATGAATTGTATAATTTATTACATGAAATAAATTTTTAATAAATTATTTGCAGTATATCATTTTACTTAATTATACCTGTAGATAAAATCCAAAATGTAGAAATAATTGACACTAAATTGCTTGCCCATTTTTTGATTCCGTCATCAGTATCAACTTGCCCAGAAATCAGCCAGAAAAGTCACATCTATAAAGAGAAATCACCTGTCATGACTGGGGCTAAATTACTTAAAAAAAAGAAAAGAGGAAGGAGATGGCATTCTAGCAACTATTTTGCAAAAGATCTATTGAGTATAGAATGTTGGGCACTTAGAAGTATTTAATTGTTTCTAAAAGAAATACTCTTTTATTTGAAAGTAAAATAGGTTAGTACAATATCCTTTTTCAGATTTCACTTCTGACTTACGCTGTTTGAATTTTTCAGATAGTTATCTTTGATTTGGAGTTAGATCTCTGCATTGATTCTTATTAACTATATGAACTTACATGTTTAATCTCTTTGAATCTTAGTTTCATCATATATAAAATGATAGAACCTGATAAGAGTACGGATTAAATGAGGTGATGTATGTGGTAAAGTGATTAACTCAGTGCCTGTGCATAGTACTTACCTTTAATAACTGCTGCAATACTCTGCGTAAAGCTAGATTAATCTAGTATATCCTAGTACAGTACAGTGAGGCTAACTCACTTCCTTCATACTTTTCATTTCCTTTTCAATGAGATCTACCCTGACCATTCTTTTTAATACTGTAGCTTTGTCTGCTCACACCTGTAATCCTAGCACTCTGGGAGGCCAAGGCAAGAGGATCATTTGAACTCAGTAGTCTGAGACTAATCTGAGCCAGAGTGAGACCCTGTCTGTACTTAAAAATAGGAAAATTAGCTGGGTGTTGTGGCAGGCAGCTATAGTCCCAGGTATTCGGGAGGCTGAGGCAGGAGGATTGCTTGAACCCAGGAGTTTGAGGTTACTGTGAACTACTCTGATACTACTGCACTCTAGGCTGGGCAACAGAGTGAGACTCTGTCTCAGAAAAAAAGTATTCATTCTTTTCTTTTCTTTTCTTTTTGCAGTTTTTGGCTGGGGGTTGGATTTGAATCCGCCACCACGGGTATATGGGGCCGGTGCCCTACTCCTTTGAGCCACAGGTGCCACCCAGTATTCATTATTTTCTAGTTCATGTAGCAGGACATTTTTTTGAGGGGAGTCATCAATTTTGTCCATTCTGTAGTAGAAATTAATTTTTAAAAATCTATAATTGATCTTAGATGACTTTCTTATTTTCAGGATTTTTCCATTTGACCTTTCTGGGTCTTATTTTGTTTTGCTTTTACATATGTGAATATATTTTTTAAAGCCATTTTAAAAGTGTATTAACTATCTTTTGTACATCTGAAATTTTACATCTCAACATATGAGAGAGTTACAGAAAAGTTTGTCACAATGACTTCCGCATGGATTCTACACATATAGCTCACCAGGGCTTTTGTTATAGTCCTATGAGCATAGCAATTGTTCAATATATTTAGCCTTCTTCTTCTTCTTTTTTTTAATTTCAGGTTAATACAAGGGTACATAGTTTATTTTTATAAGGTTAAGGTCTAAATTGTAGTTGTATTCTTCACCCAAAAAGTGTGCCATATACCCTTGCCATGTAACTGTTGGGTAGAAACTTACCCACCCACCCCCATTTGAATTTAATTGAGTTTTATTTTATGTGACCTTGAAGTTGTTAATCTACTTCTTTCAACTTGGTATTGAGTACACATGTTGCTTGTTTTCCCATTCGTGTGGTAGTTTGCTTAAGAGAATGTTTTCCAAATCCATTCAGGTTGTTACAAAAGATACAAAATCTCCATCTTTTTATGGCTGAATAGTATTCCATGGCATACATATACTGCAATATATTCATCCATTCATGTGTTGAAGGGCACTTGGGTTGTGTCCACATCTTTGCAGTTGTGAATTGAGCTGCTATAAACATTTGAGTGCAAATGTCTCTATGGTAAGATGATTTTTTGTTGTCAGTGTAATAGCCGGAGTGATCCTCTAGAATCGTAGATCCTGTCCCTTGTTTCTCAAATTCTGAAGTAGCTCTTATAGCAGAGTAAGCCCCAGGCCTTGCTGTGTCCCCAGAGGCCCCATAGCATTGGCCATCCCCGTCACACCCTTTTACTTTCTGACCCTTCTACTCTCCATCTTAGTCCTCTATGCCAGCCTAACTGGCCATCTTGCCATTCCTTAGAAACTCCAGGCATATTTTGCCTTAGAAACTTGGCTCAAGCTGTTCTCTGCCTAGGAGCTCAAGCTATTCCCTTTGCCTAGGAATATCAGGTAACTCAGATGCTTGGCTAACTCACTTCCTTCATCCTTTTCATCTCCTTTTCAATGAGATCTACCCTGACTACTCTTTTTAATACTGTAGCTGTCTGCTACACCTTGTCTACCACATTGTAGACCACAACATTGTCATAAAAATTCAAGAGGGGGCTTCAATTTTAGTATTTATATTTTCTAAAAATTGTCATAAAATTCAAGATGGGGCTTCAATTTTAGTATTTGTAAGAGTTGTCATAAAAATTGACTTTGTCATAAAAATTAAAGATGGGGCTTCAATTTTAGTATTTGTAAGAGTTACCTGGAGTTGCTAAAATGCAAATTTAAATTCAGTATGTCTGGGACGGGGCTGACATTTCTAGTGAATCCCGAGGTAGTTCTAGTACTGTTGGCCCCCAGACCACGCTGAGGAGTAAAGGACCAACATGTTTCATACTTTACGTAATTATTACATCGTATTGTCTGTCTCTTCCCCCTTTGGCTAGAACATAAACTCCACCAAAGCAGAATCTCTGTTTAGGTGTCCCAAGCACCTAAATAGCACCTGGCCCATGACAGACACTTAAATATTAATATTTGTTGTATGAATGATTCAGTAGGTGTTATTAAATATTTATATACCTATGTATGAAATCTCTTCGTGTCTGATTTAAACTATTCAGTGGCTTTCCATCTCTCTTAGATAGAATTCAAAAAATGTTATTACCATTTGGAGTGACAGACAAAGACACAGAGAGGAACTGCTTAGATCTCCTTGCAAGAAAAGACTGGCCAGCCAGCTGTCTTAGCTCATAGGCTCCCTGCTGCTACCTCCGTCAAGGTTAGCTTCGGCCAGTTTCTGAGCAAGGCCCATGGATATAGGGGCCTGGCTGTTTCCGCCCAGTGCAGGCTTAGAGCTCCCTGTTAGGCTGGCAGACAGTTGGTTAGGTCTGTACCATATTCTGACAGCTTTCCCTGCCCTGCTTCCCTCCTCCTTTTTTTTTTATGGGTGCTGCTCACCAATAAACCTTGTGCTCTCTGACCTTCGTCTCAGTATCTGCTTCCCGGAGTATGCAACCGATGAGGCCTGTGGCCTGCAAAGTGACCAACACTCTCCCCTTCCCGCCTTCTCCTCTTCTTCTGCCACCCCTCGTTTCCCTAGACGTACCTGCCAACCCCCAGATTGTACCTCCTTGGGACTCTTCTCATGGCACCTGCCTGAGGTGTCGTCCACTGGCCTAATGAATCTTTCTACACATGTAGCTCACCAGGGCTTTTGTTCTAGTCCTACGAGTATAGCAATTGTTCAGTATATTTAGCCGCCTTCTTCTTTTTTTTTTTTTAAACTTCAGGTTAATAAAAGGGGTACGTAGCTTATTTTTATAAAGTTAAGGTCTGAATTGTTGTATTCTTCACCCAAGAAGTATACTGTACACTCATTGGTCACCATATACCCAAAGTGCCACATACTCATTTATTGGTTATCACAGATTATGACCCTAATTTAGTCTGGTATCATTTTTTAGCTATTTCATGATTTAAAATACTAGATACTATTTTCAAGAATAGGTCAAGATCCAGTTATAAAGATTCTATGATTACTGTGGGGCTGGGGTATATAAGGGAGTGGAAAAGGCACTAAGGAAAGATCTTTGTCCAAAGAAATCATTTCAAATGATTTTCCAGGTCCTCATATGTGTGTCCAAGCCAACATTTTATGTTTGGCCTTCCTTGGTATGTTACAAGTGATATGCAGCAGTGGCAAGTTGATGTCCTCTTTAAAATCAAGAAATAGAGAAATAATGTTTAAATAAAATTCTGTAAACTGAAAATAAAAACGGAGGTTAAATCTTAATTCTTTAGTACACCTTTGACAAATGGTCCACGTGCTATGAGAGAAGTCAGTCATCCAGCAGCCAGCCTTCAGCTGCAGTGACCATCAAGCAAGAGGCCAGACTGCAGCCCTGGTTCTGCTCCCTGGTGGCCCAGTGATGTCGTCTGAGTTTGTATGTACTCATCTGTAAAATGGGGATAATACCTCACAGAACTGAAGCAAAGATCAAATGAAATTATTCATGTAACGTGCTTAGCAAAGAGTCCCATATATAGCAAGTCTTATAGTAGTTATTTATTTAGTTTTTGGAGACAGAGCCTTAAGCTGTCACCCTGGATAGAGTGCTGAGACATCACAGCTCACAGCAACCTCCAATTCCTGGGCTCAAGCGAGTCTCTTGCTTCCGCCTCCCAAGTAGCTGGGACTACAGGCGCCCGCTACAACGCCCGGCCATTTTTTGGTTGCAGCCGTCGTTGTTTGGCAGGCCTGGGCTGGATGCGAACCCACCAGCTCAGGTGTATGTGGCTGGTGCCTTAGCCCACTGAGCCACAGGCGCCGAGCCTATCTGGTTATTACTAAGTAGTGGTTATCAAAAAAAGGAAAAGATTTTCAATAAAATAGCACCAGAAAGTCTTTATAAAATGTAGCTGCTTCTGTTGACCTGATCTTTATTAAATCCCACTAAATGAGATTAGAAAAAAGAAAAGCGAGGTTAGAACTCCATTCAGAGCTCTCAGTTTCAGGGGCCTTTTTAAAGATTGTTCCTCTTGCCCGCTTCCCTTTGCTCCTGTCTGATGTGACCAATGATCTCTTCTTTGTCCTAAGGCTTTTTTTCCCTCCAATTAAAAAGTAGGCCTCAGAACATAGATTTTTCCTTGTTAGTCAGTGATATTTTAGTTGGAGTTTTGTAGGTGTTTACCTCAGAGTGGGCTTATTAAAAAAAACCAAAAACGTAAGTTTTTATTATGGAAACTTTCAAATATATACCAAAAGATAATGACAAAGCCTAGACTTCATCACTCAGCACCGATCAAGTCTAGTTTTGTTTGACCTACACCATCGATCACGCCACCTACTCTCTGTTACTTTAAAGCAAATCTCATCATCATTTCTGGGCATAGCTCACATTTCACTCTGTGTCCCCAAAGTGAGAGACTTGTTTTAAGTCACAAAACCATTATCACATCTAAAAAATTTAACAGTAATGTCTTGATATCATCAAATATGCTGTCAGTACTCATTTTTCTAATTACCTTTCTTTTACATTTGAGTCAATATCCAGATAAGATCACCTGAGGGTAGATTTTAGTGAGAAAAGGGTAAAAGGTAAGAAACAGGTAGCTTTTGGAATGAATGACAATTTGAGAAGTGCAGAGAAAGGAGATTGGAAGTAACAGTGAAACAGTGTTTTCCTAACAAATTTCCCCTGGGTTAGTAACAGTAGATTCACGAGTGATGTTCATATCCCCTTGCCCTGCCCCCAGGCTCACAGACAGAAATTACAATTTGACCTGCTCCAAGTTTTGCTGGTTATCATGAAAAAAGCACTTGAGTCCACATGGCATATAATAAATCAATTTCAATGCCAGCTTTCCTAATAGGGGGTTTCGAAGTAGAACCCCAAATAGAATTGGGCTTATAGGGCAGGGGGTGGTAATTGTTTTAACAGTGTAGAAGTAACCTACATCATTAGGTCCCTGAAAAGGCCCCTGAAACGGAGAGCTCTGAAGGGGATGGAGGGCAAAGTGAGCTACAGAGGGCATCAGCCAGCCAGTCTTGATGAACAGAGAAAAGCAAGCACTATCTCAAAACTGGTTTTCAAAGGAAAAGGGAGCCAGAAACAGCAGCTGGGACAGAGAAGATGAGCTGAAGTGTGGCGCTCCCCCGGGAAAGAGCCTGCCTGATACGTCTCATGGGTCACATTACAGGGAAAGGGAGCTTTTAGGAAAACTTGGAGCTGCTGAGCTGGTAAGAGGCTAAAAGTTATTCCATACGCTTTCCCAAAAAATCTTTGGTTGTGGACAATAAATGGGTCTTATAAGCCATAATGACAAAAGATAATTTTAGTTAAAAAGCTTGCAGGAAAAAAACCAAAGCAAATCTCTTTTTGGGGAATTAACCTGGAAATGTGAGATCCAAAGGAACCTAGGAATACACAAGTCTGATGACATTTGCCATTTCAAGTTTTCTCAGGTAAGAAAACAAAATTCTGGCCAGACACAGTGGCTCACACCTATAATCCCAGTACTCTGGGAGGCTGAGGCAGGAGGATCACTTGAGCGCAGGAGTTTGAGGTTTAAAAAAAAAAAGCAAATTCTGAGAATGACAATACCCAAAGTCACACAGCTACTTTAGGACAGAAATGAGGTAGGTTTCAGAGGCCACCTCTACCAATGGGCCCATGACAGGGCCAGTGGCAGGTCTGAAGGAAGTGGAGCAGCCCTTTGAAAGACAAAAAGTTAACCCAGGAAACATTTCCATGGCTTTTGGGTAAACTTTGTCCTGTTTCTCTACAAAATTCATTGATTTCTGTGTTCCTCCAATTTCTGGTGTCTGCTTTCACCATATCCAATTTATGTGCTATTTGTCCTTGCCAGGTGACTCAAACCTTCTTGGGGCTAGGGATAGGCAGGAGCCTTTTGAACAGTATCTCCTGCTAACTTTTCTTGAAGGCCAGTAAAAATACTCATCAGTTTTTATCTACAATTTAAAAGCAAATGAGCCTTTTAACATTAGGAAATTCAGCATTTTTGGATTTGCATTTACGATCGTTGTCTATTTTCTATTTATTCCCATCTATTTGCAATAAGTGTATTTCAGGGCCAACTTGGTTTATGCTGTTCCCTAGGAAAAAAATGGGGGAAAAAAAACCCCACAACCAACCACACTGCTTTATAGAGCCGTCCCCATGGAGCCCAGAGCTTCCTAGGCATGAAATTGACGGCTGCACACAGAGGCAGCAGGTGCCGGGCCTCATGCCACTTGCTGGCTTTTTTTTAGTGTGTGTTTATAATCAGTAAATGGCTGTGGATGTTTAAATGGTTGCCTAATACCGATGGAGAGCGGATGCCATTATAACTTGAACTTGTATTGCCACGCAGATGGTGGAAATAAACATCCAATTCTGTACAGTTTTGTTTGTCTCTCACTTTTAAAAGATCAGCTGAGTGTCAGGAATCCATGGTGCCAGCAGGGGACTTGGGGGGAGAAGAGGAGGGCAGGGCTGCTGTCTTTCCAGATTGGCTTTTGTGCTGAGAGCTGGGCACAGCAGGTTTCCCTGTACATGGGAGGCGGGCCCCACCCTGAAGTTAATGGGCATTGATTACACATCTCCCTTCACACAATCAAAATGTCTCCACAAAATTCAGCTCTCAGGTGCTGCTGCCTCTCACCCTTCTCTGCTGGGGAGGGATTCTAGCCCTAACCCTCCGGAAGCTCTGGCTGCACCACCTTCTCTGCCTCCATCCCTTCACTTTGGTAAAGCACAGGGGTGACAACCCGGGTTTGGTTTTACCCTCCGGGCCTCCCCTGCCAGTCTCTCAATTGCCTCTTTTTGCAGGGGTGGGATTGCACACTGCTCTACTATGTTTTGTGGGACCTTAGCAAATACTTGCTGAACAAATGATCAACTACATTGTTCACACTATAGAAATAACTGATAGAGTTTAATGTTAGCCTAGTCCGGAAACATTTATTTTAACAGATTGGGAGTAATAATAGAAAGGGATTTCTGTTTCTAGAAATTGAAGTTTTGCAAATCAGTGAGCAGAAAAGAGCAGAGTGAGTTTGAGGGCAGGGAAGTCTTTCTAGTACCTTAAGATAACCTTATGGAGGAAGCCGTCTTTTTGGGAAGCAGCCCAAACCTAGAGGATATATCCTGCAAACCATTCCTTGGGGGCAGACCCTGGCCCAAATGTGAATATTTAAGAGGCGAATACATTCTTCAGGGCCAAAGAAACTGCGACATAAGCATGAGGTTTATGACAAAGGCTATTTCTGGCAGGTTAGGTCTCTCTTACTAATGAGTCATTCAAAAGCAAAGCAGGTCCCCTATCCCACCACGCCCCAGACTCAACTGGTTTATTTACCCCCACCAGCCTCCTTTCTCTGAACCAAATAATGCAGTAATCCTTCTCATTCCTGTAGCATACTCTCTGGATTACAAAATGATTTCATATACATTATTTTGTTTTCATCTTCTGACAGTTTTTGGAGCCAGGCAGGCTATGATAATTATCCTTATTTTGCTGCTAAGCCCCAGAGAAGTTTGGTGACTTCGATGTGGCATCATTCCAAGGGTAGGACCCGGAAACCCTGATACTCAGCCTCAAGCCAACCTTGAGGCTTTCTTGGAAGCATTGGGACAGGGTGAAAAGCATGTGCTCTAGAGCAGGGGTCACCAGGCAGGAAGTATCTTAGACTTGGCTGGCCCGATGGTCTCTGTTGCAACTACTCGAAAGCCACACACAATGTGTAAACGAATGAGTATGGCTGTGTTCCAATAACACTTTATTTATGGACACTGACATTCGAATTTCATGGAACTTTCATGAGTCGTGAAATAGTCTTCTTCTGATGTTATTTTCCCCCAGTTGTTTAAAAGTGTAAAAGCTATTCTCAGCTCGTGGGCTGTGCAGAAATTGGCATCTGGTAGGAGCTTCCTCCTGGGCTGTGGTTTGCCAACCCTCCTTCAGAGCTGGTTCTGTTTATCATGTGTGTAATCTTGGGCAGATTCCCCAGATAAAACTCAAGTGTCCTCAGCTGCAAGATGGGAAAAATCAGATCTCCTTCTTCAGAAACTGTAAAGTGTTCAGCATGGTACCTTTTATATGGGTGGATGGAGCTGTTGGGTTAAGATGCTAAGTCCGGTGAAATTGTCCTCTCCAAGTACACTAGTAGGGTTTTCTGGGCTCTGTATCACAACCTCAGCCTTTTTTGCACCTGGTGCTAATGGAAAGTTGAAGAGAAATCCAAACATGCTCACAGGACAAATACTTAAAAAAAACCCAAAACTTGTTAATACATTTTAAGCAAAGATAAGCCTTTTAAAAATAGCAAATGAGCAGGGACAAGAGAGGCCCAAACTAAAAGAGACCAGGCTGCATGTGGGACCTGAGGACACTAAATTGGGGTAAGGAGCTGCTTTCTTCACGGTGGCCTCAAGTCTCGTCACCTGTAAAATGAGGATGTCGAATTCTGACCTCTTTCAGAATGGTCCAGCTCTAACAGCCTGTGGCACTGAGGGGCAAGTGGCTCAGGGATCTACAGCCAGACTTCACATCTGCAATGCTCTTGTCACTGGCAAGCCACTTGCCACTGAGGGGAAGCCACACTTTTTCTAAGTGTCCTCTTTGCCCTCCTCACAGGGTAATTATTGGAGCTTCCCTGTGGATGTTAATTTCAGGGCAAGTCTACTTCTCTGCACCTCAGTTTTCTCCTCTGTAAAATGGGGATAATAACAATAGTCTCCACTGTGCGGGGTTGAAGAGAAAACGAAACAGGATAGCAGGTGCAAAATGCACAGTGCGGCGCCTGGCATGATGAAGCAGATGAAGAGCTCAGTGCTCTGCCCTTCATCAGCACCCACCCCCATGCCCAGGTCCTCAGGACACCAGTGTCTCTTGGTCTTAGTGTGGCTGGTCTTGGTGAATGGTGGTGGGGAATTATCTAGGAGCCAAATACACACCTTTTATTCCTGAGAACAAAAGAGACTGAGCTTTGAAAACCCTCTGCTTCTAGGACACAGAGGACTCAGCCCCAGGAGGGGAGGCTGGGATGGAGCAAGGCAAAAATGCCTGCGGGCACAGAAGGCTTCGGAGGAGCTGCACCTACCTAGGAGTCCTGTCCGCTCAGCACCCAGGATCCTTGGCCTAGATTCATTCAAATTTTGCTCCCTGTTCCCCCCTCAAAAGCTTGTGACTTAGCACCTGTTTCGGGAACTTGCTATGGTCCAACCTTCTCGGAAGATTTTGCAACCTTGAGCCAGGGAGGCTGCTGGTCCTGAGCTGAGAACAAGTCTCTTGGGATTCAAGAGGCTGCATGGGGCTTCTTCACCCCCTTCTCCCGCCTCGAGTTCCCCAGTCTCAGCTGGAATCTTTGCATGTGCCTGAGGACTGTTGATGCTCCTGCTGCCCGGGCCGCAAGGGGATAGTTTGCATCCTTGGGGGGGGAGAGGTGGACAGTGAGACCCACCTGCTAGCTAATCTGATGAAGTCCTGGGAAATGAGGGAGGTCAGTCTTGGCCTTGGCTGCCCCCACCCCACTGGTTGGTCACCTTATTGGTCAGCCCTTCTGTGCCCAGTGGCTGCTCTGATGGTGACTTTGGGGCCTTGCTTATGGGAAGGAGGTCGGTGTGCAAAGATGGAAGAATCTGCCTCTCCTGAGCCAGACTCCTCTCTCTGACCCCAGCTCAGTCAGGCGGTAGTCACAGCCTGCTGGAGGCAGAGCTGGCACAAATTACATGTCAGCTGGCCTCCAGGGCAGGGGGACCCCTCTCAGCGTGGTTGGAAAGGGCTGAGGCTGGCTGGACTTTTTACTTACTTGACTGAGATTTCCTTAGCACTGTCCAGAGACTACTAATTTCTTCTCACTATATTTCCCCCTCTCCCTAAGAACCCCATTTTAACTGGGAATAATGCCACCCTTCCAATGGATTACCTCTCCTGGCTGGTATGATTATGAAGTAAGGTCAGTCAATGCAATGTAAGCTGAATTATGGTACAAGACTACTGGAGATTTTCCTTAAAAGGGAAACCATACACAAAATTCAGATGTGATGTTGCACATGCTCAGTGATGGTTATGCTGGTTGGGGAGGCCCCTAGGAAGGAAAAAGAAGAAAGATGTGATGGCCGGAGCTTAAGCAGCTATATTGGACCTTGAGGGCTCCCCAGAGAGACACTAGGAGCCAGTTAGTGTGGGGACCAGGCACAGTCATTCTTTATAGACCTAATCTAACAAAGTGAGTTCTGGGATCTGGGACACTGGTTTGCTGGTGATGGTCTCTGTTTCTTGGCTTGAAGGCGCATCACTGGATCTCTGCCTGCATCTTCCCATAGTGTTGTCTATGTGTGTATCTGTGTCCAAATTTCCCCTTTTTATGAGAATGGCAATTGTATTGGCTTGAGCCACCCACCTTCCCTGTGACGTCATCATAACTTAAAAATGACCCTGTTTTTAAACAAGGTCACCTTCTGAGGAACTGGGAGTTAGGGCTTCAACATATGAATAGGAGAGGGGGTATCTTTAGCTCCCAACACTGGATCTTTCCTGGAAGACGGTGCTTTCCAGGGAAGAGACATCTTTTGAGAAGATTGACAGGGGTAAGTTAGGAGGCAGATTAGGAGCCTGGCGGGCTGTGCCTATGGAGAGCTGGGGGAAGGTAGCAGCCCTGGGGTGAGGCCCAGAGAGGTGCTCGTGGAGAGGGGTTGTCCACCAGGAGGAGCCTGATGAAGGCAGAGGGGCCTGTGGACTGCAGAGGAAGACTCTGGGTGCAAGGAGGCTGGAACCAATCAGGATGATGGTGCTACCTCAAATCATTCTAATGTAAAACACTTTAATACCTTTTTATCCCCCATCAGGCTTTTCAAGCTAAGCTCCTAAAAAGGTGACAAAGAAAGGACAGATCAGTGTGGCGTCATGGTTCATGCTCTGGGTTTGAATACAAGCTCTGCCAGTTCTGAGCTGTGTGACCTTGCAACAGTTACTCTCCCTGTCTGGGCTTCGGTTTCCTGATCGGCACAAGAGGTTAATAGCTGTACCTACTTCGTCAAGTTGTTGCAGGATCACTTGTGACCTATAAGGTAGAGACCTCACTGCAGTCTCTGGCACACCATTCTCTCTAGTAAACATAGCTGTCATTATTTAGGGTTGTGAGTCTGTGCTGAAACCCAAAACAGACTATGACTATACTAAGTTGATGTCTAGCTTCTTCAGGGAGGCTTACCTGTGAGCAATGGTTTAGGGAACAAACTGTTCCTTTTTACTGGGGGAGAATAATGAAAGAATGTCTACCTCCTTTATATCAGGACCATTCCCAAGGCTCAGCTAAATTGCAACCCAGGACACTGCAAAACTTGCTGATGTGTACACAGAACTGCTGTTGCTGTTCCCTGAGGAATCACGAGGTATAGAAATGGTAGGAGAGTGCCAAGTATGGAAATAATTTTTCTGGTTCTTTTTTTAAGGAAAAAAGAGTGAATGGCAGAAACTCGAAACTGCTGTGATAACAAGCACTTATGAAATGATTGGATAGTTTGGACACACTTGCGGAAGAAAGAAGTAATCTCCAGTATTCTCATGGGTTCACTATGAATAAGTCAAGCCAAATCGCTTCATCTCTCTTGGCGATGCAGTTAATATGGCTTAGGAAGTGCTAAAGGCCTCGGAGATCTTGATCTTGTGAGATATTTATCAGAGACCCTCCTAATAGCCTTTTAGACAAGAAAGAGAAATGTGATATGGAACAGATAGATTGGTTTATCTTTGGTTGTAGCCAGAGAATATTGAATAATAATCAGTTTGATAGAAAAGTCTTAGAGTTGCGTCCTGGGCCCACACGTCTCTCTTTCTGTTTATAAATCGGAACCATCCTCTCCAGCCAGGGATCTAGTCTCTTTTTTCCTTCTCTGAATATAGTTTTAGAATTTTCCTCTTTGTAGAAGCTATAAAAATACTAGCAACAGAGGATAGTGTTATGTTTGCATTTTTTTTTCTTAAATTTTCCCCAATGGCAAAATGTTCCATCCAAATTCAAACCGTTTGGTAATCATCTCACATTTCATGGAATACTGAAGCCCCTGCAGAGTCTTGCTGGCAAAGAAGGAAGCTAGTTGCCCTTAACCATTCTTTCTGTTCTTTTTTTCTAAAAAAAGAGGTTTGTTTGTTTGTTTTTGCTTAATACCAACTGTGTGCCAAGTACTATGCTAGACACGAGAGACTCAGAATCGTAAAATCAGCAGGAACCGGGAGATTTTTGAGGACAAACGCAAAAGGTATTTTCCCGAGAACACAGGAGCTGCAGAAGCTTTTTAATGAACAAAGGCCTTGCTGTACCTACAGCTATCCTCAAAAGGTTTGCAAGCTTTCTTACCCTTTGTGCTGGGGTTTTACTTTTGAAATAAAAGCTGATCTCCTGGGAGAGGTCATAAAGACAAAACCGCAGTCTAGGCAATTTTTTTTTTTCCTAAAGCAAGGAAGAATGTTCAGGGAGGAACTCCAGGGGAAGAAAACCAAATAACTCCTCCTGCTCCGACACCAGGATGTAGAGGAGGAGGGCTGGCGTAAGCCCTGTTTTCGGCAGGCCCTTACCTGGCCCTCGCTGTGGCACGTGTGTGGTGGGACCAGCTGTGTACGCTGTCTCCTGCATATTACAGGGAAATTTCTTCTTGTAAATGGAGTGGAACAGAACATGGATCATCACTGTGACAAGCTAGGAGCTGAGGTCCTCCAGAGTTTCCCAAAGCAGCTGCTTCCTGTTACTGGGTAGTACTATCGAGTGTGTTTTCCAAAAATGACAGGCCAAGTGCAAAAAAAGAAGGAAGCATCATCATCTCTTAGCCTGGCTCACACCTCACCCTTCCCTGGCGTCCTCTAAATCAGAGCCCGGTTGCTTCCATCAGGGGCTGACCCTAGTGTTGTCGGTAATCCAAAGGTGTTTACTGAAATGCACAATTGCCCAGCGCTGCAGGGAGTTGGGGAGGCCAGTGTCACATGGTTTTTGTGCCCGTGGCTGCAAATACTTGACAGAAATAAGAACTGCATCCCACGTGGCGGCCTTGGGTAGTGATTTTGATCCTGGCTGCCTCAGGATCTTTGAAAAATTCCAGTTCCGAGGCCCTCCCCCAGACCAAGTGATCTAAACGTGTAGAGCAGTGGTTCTCAAACTTCCTAATGCCGCACCCCTTTGATACAGTTCCTCATGTTGTGGAACCAATAAAATTTTTTTTGTTGCTACTTCATAACTGTAATTTTGCTACTTTTATGAATCCTAATGCGAATATCTATGTGCAGGTGACCCCCAAAGGGGTCACGACCCACAGGTTCAGAACCCCTGGTTTAGCCTTTGGCCAGGATTGCTATAATTTCTTAAAATCTTTCTAGGTGTTTCTGAACCGTTAAAGCAGCAAGAGCTTGAGCTTTAACATCAGAGAGACTTGGGTTTGAAACTGGATTTTTCTGCTAACTTTAGAGGCGGGCTTTGAAGATGTTTCTTAAATTCTTTTGAGGTGGTTTTCTCAGCTACAAAATGCTGGGGGATAGTAAAACTACCTTTCAAAGGTGAGGGGATTAAATAAAACAAGATGTTAGTGCTTGCCCCTGGCAGGTGCTCAAGAAACAGTGGCGCTTAATATTATTATCAGGGTTTTTAATTGTTGGCAGATACCTGTGGGTCTCCGACTCAGCCTGTCTGTCTCATGGCCTCCTGCACATGCCCAGGGCTGGATTTGAAGTTATCAGGATTCGGCTGGACACAGTGGCTCACACCTTTAATTCCAGTACTCTGGGAGGCCGAGGCAGGAGGATAGCCTGAGTTCTGAGGAGGATCGCCTGAGTTCACAGGTTCGAGACCAGCCTGAGAAAGAGTGAGACCCTCCATCTCTAAAAATAGCTGGGGGTTGTGGCAGGCACCTGTAGTCCCAGCTACTTGGGGCTGAGGCAAGAGAATCGCTCTATGACTCCATGACACTCTGAGGGCAACAAAGTAAGACTCTGTCTCTTTATATTTAAATAAATAAAATACAAAAAAAAAAAGTTGCCAGGATTCTTCTCCTCTCCCTCTCTGTGTTTGGAGCACTGATGTCTCAAAGTCCATGTGACATTAGCTCTACTCCTGTCACCTCATATTCAGTGAGAGAAGAAGAGAGAAAACCCAGTGGTAAGCTTACAGGGTGCCCTTGGCTGCGGTGGTGTCACAGTGCCTGACCAAGCACCCTGGCAGTGGGAGTGTGAGTCTCCGAATGGCTTAGGACAGAGTCACATGATCCCCTGGAGCTAGTGATGCTATATAAACTGAGAAAGGCAAGTCTAGGCTGAAGCGTGGGGAGGGGTTGGTTCCCAGACAGAGATCAAGGCGGGGTTAGAGGATGCTGGGCAAACTTTGCAGATGCCTGCCTCCCACGGCCTGGCTTAGCCACCATTAGCTGGATCTGTGCAAAGACAGAAGAAAAAACATAGTGAACAGGAATGTGGATGGAAAAAGAAAGAACGTGTTCAAAACCCTGCACTATATATAGCTGGGGCTGGTACCGAGCTGGTATGCACCAACGGGTGCAGTGGCCTGTGTCTACTCCGCTGGTTGCCATGTTGCTTGTTAATTCCTCCACTATTTCCCCTGCCCACAAGGACAAGGAATTCCTGGGCACCCCTTGTACATTCTAATCTTGCTTGCTCATGCTCTTCTTTCATACACCTGGAGTCATGTTCCAAATACCTCCCAGCCTATAGAATCTGTTTCAAATCCTCCTCCTCCAAGAAGCCTTCCAGGAGTTCCTGCTCCCACACCTCCTTTGTGGCTAACGGAAATGCGTTCAGATCTCTGGCACTGTTACCTATGTCTCTTCCGTAACATTTATCACTCTCTGTCTTGCACACGTATTTCAGTATATGCCATCGCTTCTACTACTCGCCTCTGACCTTCTGGAGGGATGGGTTTACCAGCTCAGGGTCTCCATTTCTGGGATGGTTAATTTTATGTGTCAACTTGGCCATGGTGCCCAGCCATTTGGTCAAACGTTATTCTGGATGTATCTGTGAGGGCGTTTGGGATGAGATTAACATTTAAATCAGTGGCTACCAAACAAAACAAATTGCACTCCATAATGTGGGTGGTCCTTATCTAATCAGTTGAAGGCTTGAATAAAACAAAAAGACTGACCTCCCTTGAACAAGAAGGAATTCTGCCAACAGATGGCCATCGGATTCAATGGTAACATTAGCTCTTGCTGCGTCTCTAGCCTCCTTGGAGCCCTACAAAATGTGGACTTGCCAGCCCCTATAATGGTGGAAAACGCATCACATAAACAGGCTGGGTGTTTTTGAATGCAAACAAATGGGACTAAGTATGGAACTACACTTTATAAGGAGCACAGCTTTACACAAATGTTTGTTGTTATAATTGTTACTTTCCCCACCACTATTACTGCCACCACTGTGGCTATTAGTTCTAGAATTTGTGCCACGGGTGGCCTTAAAGTTGCCTGCAGCTTTTACCCTGGTGGATCACCAGACACTTTATTCCAGATACTCTAGCACCGAGTTGAACAACTTGTGTTTAATTTCTAGCCTCCCTCCCATATCTCGGCCATGCTGTTTGAAGTTGTACCTCAGCTGGATGGAAGTTGTCACTGTCTTCTTTCTCCTGAGCAGATCACGCAGCCAGTGGATGGCATTTGCAGACAGAGGGGGCTTTTCTTTGCCAGTGTATCTGGGGGGTAGGAGAAAGCCAGTTCTCCAAACCCATGATGTTGCCTGGACGTGTTACTGTCTCCACTGAAAAGTCTTTGCTGCATGAGACAGTTTCTGAAACCAATGACAAGCCCCAGATGAGAAATTGCCCCAATTGATGGCACTTCCAAACAGCCTGGCTCCGATGAGAGGGTTGGCATCACATTTGAAGAACAGCTGTGAGATCAATTTGGGTATGGGTTTATTAGTCATGAGTCAGTTTGGAAGGGTGTCTTTGGGGGAAAAGAGGTCGTGGGCAGGGGACTCAAACTACTGTGAATAATCCTGACAGCCACATGCATGGCTCGGGAAGATTTAACTGCCTCAGCTGTGCTGTGTCAGTTGGCCGGTTCGTCAGAGTGTCGGTAGATAAGAAAAGAACAACCTCGGCGCAGGCCAGCCGGCCAAATCCCAGCCTGGCACTGAGCCTGGATTGATTATACTTGTTGTGGGATGGCAGCCCCAGTTTCTTAGATTCTCAGAGTTGGAGGACACCTAGGAAGGTTGATGGAGTCCAGCAGTGGTCAGCTTAGAGGCGACCCAGGAGTCTCCCTGGGGTAGAAGTGTTTCAGCTCAGGGCAAAGCAGAAGGGCAGCGGCCGTGGCAAATGCACACATGGTTATTGGATATCTACCATGTGCCAGCCCAGTCCCTACCCCCCAAACTCAAATCCTCACAGGGTCAGTAGTCACACCAGGCAGAGTGAGGGGCCCTGGGCTCCTGTGATACCATATTGCCTTCGGAGGCAGTTAGGTCCTTGGTTGAGCTTTGATACTGTTTGGCTTTTCCCCTACTTTACTTTTTAAATTTTATTATTATTTATTTATTTTCTAAAAGCTGGGGTAGACAAGAAATTTTTCCCTACCCTTATATTCATTCATTCTGCCTACAAAGGTAATGTCTGCATGCTATACAGGTTCTTCCAGAAGATTCAAATACAGAGAGACAGAAAGAATATAAACCTCTCCGTCAACCAGAAACAAATCCCTTGAACATTGTGATATTTGACGATGACGTTTTTGACACCTGTGTGTCTATACTCAAGTAGACATTTATGGGTAATCTACATAATGAGAATCTTCCTGTTCTCTAATTTGCATGTTTTTACTAACCAATGTCATATAAAGCTTCCTCCAACAATGACTATAGATTCGTGTCCACATCTGTAAAGACGGGTTAGTGTTCTGCTACATGGCTGTATCGAAATGTACTCTTACTGCCGTGGGTGGACTCTTACGTAGCTGCTTTTGTTCTCACCGAGGCGATCCTCTGTGGACTCGTCTACACTGTGACATCCTCCTGTTCCTCCTGTTTACACCCTGGCCCCAGGACCAGCACATGCCCTGGGTGTAGTAACTTCTCAGTAGATGTTTGGGGAATAACTCAAATGAACAGCTTTGTGACCTCAGGTTCTGTTCTTTTCTTAGGAAACAATTCCTAGAACTGAAATTTTAGGATCAAAGGGAACAGACGTTTTTATTTTAGTCTCAAATTGCCAGCCTTCCTTTCGGAATAGTCCTGCCAAGTTACAGCCCTCCATACATGGTAGGAATTTCTTCTTACCTCTGCCAAAGTTGGGTATTTTCCTTTTTTCCAGGATTTGGCATTCTAATAGAATTGATTCTTTTTTTTTTTTTTGAAACAGTTTTACTTTGTCACCCCTAATAGAGTGCTGTGGCGTCGTAACTCACAGCAACCTCAAACTGTTGGACTCAAGTGATTCTCTTGCCTCAGCCTCCCATGTAGCTGGGACTACAGGTGCCACCACAACACCTGGCTATTTTTAGAACAAGGTCTCGCTCTGGCTCAGGCTGAACCAGGTTCAGGTTCCACCTGCCTCGGCCTCCCAGAGTGCTGGGATTACAATCCACCGCACCCAGCCAGATTTGATTCTTTATACGTTCCATTTATCAATCTGGGTTAAAATGATTTGTCTGTCTTCTTTCTTCTCTGTACTAGCAGCTAGTCCAGGGCCTAAAGCAAGGGAAGTGCTTAATTGAGCTGTAATACAGTTGCTCAAGAATATTTGTAAAGCCCATCATCATGCTGGGTACCAAGGACAAGCAGAGGAACACGTCATCATTTTTGCTGCTGGCTACATGGAGACCCAACACGTCCCCTTGCATGGTTGGTACCCACCTTTGGAGAGAAACAAGAAGCACTGTGGGAGGGACAACACAGGAACGCGAGGGTCCCCCTTGGGGTGGGTTATAGAGGATGTGTCCTGAGACCCCGCATGATCCCTGGGGGTGGAAAGGAGGAAGAACAGAAGTGACATGTGCCCAAATGAAGGGACACAGACGGCATCCTTGCCACGGGCCTCAGGGAGGTTCGGTGAAGGGAGGGGTCGCTGCCTGCAGTGGTCTTAACAGCCGAGAACCTACCAGCGAAGTTGGCACCGTGCTTAGTAAACATGCATTTTCCTGACTTTGCCTCCGAGCAACTAAGTGAGGGGGTCTGGTAACTGGGCGGGTCCTGACACCTGCTTTAGGAAATTCCTTTACACACCAAAGCTCAGGAGTCACGGCCCAGGGCGACAGCCTTCTAACAGGTGTTCCAGTGAAATAGAGAAAGAGGATTTAGGGTCTATTCAGAAACAGACAACCAGTTTGTCCAGCACCCTCACTTCCTGCCACACCTCATATTAGCCCCTTTGTTCTGGAGTGCCTGATTCTTACACAACCTGGCCGTGGGAGAATGTTTCTGTCATTGGAGGGATTTGGAGAACCAGCTAAGTGTGGATGCCAGGGACGCCCTGTTTCTTTCCCACGACCGACCGACCGCACTGTCTGAACCCCCTGGGAGCCTTTGTTGGCCAAGTTGCCTGCGAGGTGAGTGAAAAATTCTCTTGGGACGTCTCAGGGCTGTTGGGGGGAGGCCTGCCTTTGCTTCCATGGCAACAGAGGAGAGTACATGCTTACAGGCCCTGTTCGTCACCAGAGTGACGGTCCCCTTGCCTGGGAGGGGCGGCTGGCCAGGGCAGGGCTCAGGGGCGGTGGCAGCGGCTGGCGGCTTCTCAGGTAGTTGCCTGTCGACCCGAGGAAGGCACCTCCCAGGGGAGCGTCCTCTGGACAATTTGATTTCTGCTGCTGCCACGTGCTTATGGAGCGGACGCGGCCCAGATGAGCTCTGGGAACGTCAGAAGGCGCCTGCCACAGGGAGGTCCTGGCTGTCACGCAGCTGTGCCTATAGTCCCGACCCTGCTTTACCCACGGCCTTGGCTGGGACCCCACTCCTAACGGAAGGTGGGTTACAGGTGTGGGGGAGCTATGATTTCCAAAAGGCTGCCAGGTGGCAGGGAGGGGACCAGGGCACACGTTGCCCCAACTGACAGCCTTGGAGATCGTGCAGATGGGGAAGGCGCCTTCAGCTCCAGTGCATATCGTTTCTGCTGCTCCTGGAACACACCTGCTGGGAAGTAATGCGCCTTGTAACCCACCAGAAACCCTCGCCAAAGGTCTCAGAGGCCGAGGCCTGCGTCTTTCCAGCAGCCGCCTGGGCTGGGGCGGTCAGCGTATCAGGACAATGTTCCTTGGAACTGTGCTTCCCTGGAACCAAGCAGCTGCTCTTGAAGTTGCTGACTTAAGGCCAGATGAGAGAGGAACAGAGAAAGAGCAGCCAGCTTTGCCCAAGGACCACCCACTCCTCTGCCAGCTCACACCAAGACCACATCCTTCCTCTCCTCTAAGCAATTAATCTATTCCCTCCTTCAGGAAGCCTCCCTGGATTTTTTTTGTTGTTGTTGAGACAGTCTCAAGCTGTTGCCCTGGATAGAGTGCCGTGCGTTACAGCTCACAGCAACCTCAAACTTTTGGGGTTAAGCAATTCTCTTGCCTCAACCTCCCACGTATCTGGGACTACAGGGGCCCTCCACAATGCCTGGCTATTTTTTTTGTTGCAGTTGTCATTGTTGTTTAGTTGGCTTGGGCCAGGTTTGAACCTGCCAGCCTCGGTGTATGTGGCCAGCACTCTACCCACTGAACTACAGGCACCGCCCAGCCTCCCTGGATTTACGTAGGGAATTTTAAATTTCAACGTGTCAACCACTTGTTTCTTAGGATGTACTTTTCAAACCAGGTCATCTCCCTGCTAGAATCTCAGCTCTCTCTTCTACTGACGTAGTGCTCTTGGCAACTCTTAGGGCTGCTAGGGAGATGAAATGAGTTAATGTGCCTGGAACACAGGAATAATTATCATATACAATATATAATTCATGTCATCACGTATTGCATATATATATGTTATATGCATATGTGCTATAAATCCAATATACATATGCCAACTATTACATTTATAATGTATATATGTATAGATACACTATATACACAATATATAAGATGTAATGTTCATTATTATTTATTTAACAAATATTCATTAAGTGCCTACTGTGTGCTAAGCATGGGTCTCCTGTTTCTGTCAATGTGTAACCAACACCCAGTAGGGAAACAAGCCTTTATGTTTTTGCTCTTACATAAAGCTAAACAAAATACTTTCTAAACAAGGCTGGGTGTGGTGGCTCACACCTGTAATCCCAGCATTCTGGGAGGCCGAGGCAGGTGGATTGCCTGAACTCATCAGTTCAAGACCAGTCTCTGCTAGAGCCAGACCCCATCTCTAAAAATAGCCAGGCATTGTGCTGGGCACCGGTAGTCCCAGCTATTTGGGAGGGTGAAGCAGGAGGATCACTGGAGCCCAAGAGTTTGAGGTTGCTATGAGATAAAGACCCCATGGCACTCTACTGGGGGTGACCAAGTAAGACTCTGTCTCAAAAAAAAAAAAAAACTTTCTAAGCAGAAGGAACAAGGGCTGAAGTTCAGACAGGGGCCCGA
This sequence comes from Arctocebus calabarensis, assembly GCA_963573935.1. Lineage (NCBI taxonomy): Eukaryota > Metazoa > Chordata > Mammalia > Primates > Lorisidae > Arctocebus > Arctocebus calabarensis. The sequence goes on along the minus strand of CAUYON010010512.1, from coordinate 33,700 downwards.
GGAATGAAGAAGGAACTCCCAAGTCCTCTGACCGCTGGATAGGAATGGAGGACTTTCTGGAAAACGTGTGTGCTGCACCTGGAAGAATGAGTGGGATTTGTCAGGGGGAGCACAGCTTCCTGGGCCATGGGGACAGAGGGACAGAGGGCAGGGACTAGAAGCTTTCGTTCATTCAGAGAGCAGCTGCTGAGTGCCCACTTGCTCAGCCCTGTGCCAGGCCCTAGGAATTGAACAGTGACCAACACGAGCCACTGTGGCTTAGCTGGGGCTGAGAAGGGGGTGCAATATAAAGGAGGTGGGAAGCCTCTCCCCACATTTTGATCCCAAGAGGCTGTGGGAGAGAAACAGCACTAGAAGGAGATTGCCAAGGGGACTTTGTTTTCCATTTCCAGTGATCATGGGGGGAGTGGGTAGCTTTAGAAAAATCCAGACAGGTATGGGTGTGCTAGAGCTTATGGCATATGCCCCCTTTCTGCTGGATGGTCACGACACAGGGAAGGCAGCAGCCCCTAGGAGAGCCCACCCACCTGTTTTTCTGGTAACAGCACCAGAGAAGCAGGGCAGGGCGCTGGCTGCCAGACGAGCCTGGGGCAGTGTTTTCCAGCTTCCTGGGCTGGGAATGTCCGGCCCTTGTTAGGAAGCGATCAGTTTCAAAAAGGCAGACCTGAAGAGAGAGAAAACATTTAGCAAAGCTCCATTATTTCATATGTAGCACAGCCAACCAGAAAACAGGCAGAAGAAAGGGAACCAGGTCAGCCTCTAAATTTTCTAAAGGCCAGAACCTCTCTTCCTGCCCACTGCTTGGGCACACGTGGAGAGTCCGAGCTTGGAGGGAGAGATGCGTCCTCCTGGCCACACAGAGAGCCCTCATCCGGGAGCATGGGAGCCAGTGCCAGCTGGGGGGTCCTGGGAGCTGAGGATGAGAGCTTAGGCCGGTCCAGTGGCACATGCAGAGCAGTGGAGGCTACAGTTCATCTGTCCATCTTCCTATCTCATGCTGCGGGCTGCTGAGCCCCAGAGGCTCCAGTAAATCGTGGATAAGCAGTCTTGGAAGGGAGCTAAGTGCCAATGGTCTGCTGGGGGCAAGGAAGGCAGTCAAGGAAGCAGCAGGACAGAGAAGGATTTACCCACCTGGTTCCCAATCCTGATGCCCCTCCTCTACTTCCCATTGAGAAAAGTGCTCGGATATTTTAGGTGGAGCCCCAGGAGTAGAATGATGATTGACCTCAGGCTATTGTGATAATCCTTTCCTCCTTTGCTAGATACTAAATTTACTGAGATCAAGATGGCCCTATGAAGATGCCTTTCTACCTAGGTTGTCTGATTGTATCCAGTGATCTATATCTCTGTTCTTGTGCCAGAACCATGCTGTTTTGGCTACTATAACCCTGTAAGATAGCCTGAAGTCTGCAAAAGTGAGGCCTCCTGATTTCTCCTTTTTGCTGACAATACCATACACTGGGGAAAAGAACTCCTATTCAATAAGTGGTGCTGGGAAAATTGGATATCCACAGGCAGATTGACCCAGGATCTGAACCTCACACCCTTCACAAAAATTAATTTAAGATTGGTAATAAATGTAAACCCAAGGCATGTAACTATAAGAATTATAGACGAAAATGTTGGAAAAAGTCTTATAGACATCAGCCTAGGCAAAGAATTTATGAAGAGGACCCTAAAGGTAATCACAGCAACAATAAAAATTATTGATTAAATTATGAAACTTCTGCATAGCCAAGGAAACAATTAGTGTGAATGGACAACCTACAGAATGGGAGAAAATATTTGCACACTATATATTGGTAAAGGACTAATAACTAGAATCTGCAAAGAACTCAAGCAAATCAGCAAGAAAAAAATCAAACAACTCCCTAAAAAAGTGGACAAAGGCATGAACAAAATCTTTTTAAAAGAAGATGAATTAATGGCCAATAAACATACAAAAAATGTTCAGGGAAAAGCAAAATAAAACCACAATTAGATGTCACCTAAGTTAAATGGGAATAAGTTTTTTTTTTTTTCAGAAAAAAAATCCCCAAACAACAGATGCTGGCATGGATGCTTTAGAGAAAGGAACTTTACACTGTTGGTGGGAGTGCAAACTAGTACAACCTCTATGGAAAGTCTTTATGGAGATACCACAAAGAACTAAAAGTAGACCTACCATTAGATCTAGCAATCACAATATTGGGCATTTACTCGGAAGAAAAAAGTCATTTTATCCAAAAGACATGTGCACTCACATTTTTATGGCATCACAATTCATAATCACAAAGAGGCAAGAACCAACCCAAGTGCCCATCAATACATGAGTGGATTAATGAATGTGTATGCTGCAGAGTACTACTCAGCATTAAAAAATGGTGAACTAATACCTTTTGTAACAACCTGGATGGAAAAGGAGACCATTCTCCTAAGTGAAGTATCACAAGAATGGAAAAACCAAAACCACCTATACTTGCTATTAAACTGGAACTAATTGATCAACTCATGTGCACATTTGGTAAGAAAACTCAATGGAAAGCAAGCTGGTGGGTGGGGGGCAGAAGGAAAGGGGTAAATTCAAACCTAACAGGTGGAATGGACACTTTCTGGGTGATGGGCATAGGATGACTCAAGGGTACAAAAGCAATTCATGTAACCAAAACATTTGCACCCCAACATATCTGAAATAAATAAACAAATAAAAATAAATTGATTCACCAGCCTCCCTTGTAGTTAAGAGTGACAATTGTCCTAGTTTGAGTCAATGATATGTAAGGGAAAGTCTGCTGGGAAAATTTTGAGAAAAAAGAGAAAATGAGATGAAGCCAAGGAAGGAGTTTAGAGAACCAAGGAAGAACAGACCCTGGGTTTTGTTCCTTGGAATGTAGCCATGTTGCCTGGAGCCACAGCAACCATTCTGCTACCATGAGGCTGAAAAGACAACTCCCCTCAGATGCCAGAGTTGGAAGATAGAACTAGGGTCTTTTGTAACATTATTGAAACTGTTAATCTTCCAGATCTTTTCTTGAGTGAATTGTAAATGTCCTAATGGTTTAAGCCAACAACAGTTGGATGTCCTACTTCAGAGCATATTTTAGCTGATTATACTACATGTCAGGGTTTAGTTGGGAAAACAGAAACCACATTCGTAGAGATAATTTAATATAGGAACTTGGCTGAACAGAGTATTGAAAAGGCAAAAAAGGATCACTGAGGTGTGAAAGGTGTAGTAACTGAAGGAAGAAAGCCTCTACTCTTAAGATAAGGGAATCAGCAGAGGTGAGGGTCATTGGAACTTAGGGACCCTGCAAAACTGGCATCTGGGCTGGATCTAAAAGGGTGAAAGCTGGAACAACTGCTGCTTAGGCTGTGGGTGAAGCACAGGGAGAAAACAGAAGGGAAAGGAAGAAACTTTTCTCTCCTCTCCTGCCTGCCAGTTTCCCTCACCAATAGAATGTGGCAGAAGTAACAATAGGAATGTTGTAGAATCTAGATCATAGGAGGACTTGTGTTTCCTCCCTCCCCCTCTGGGGACATTGCACTGAGGTGGCCATGCCATAAAAGGCTACACGCAGAATTGCCCAGTGCAGACAGCGCAGCTGCCCCAGTCCAGCTGCAGAACCTCCTTGCCAGCCACAGAACTAGGATAAGTAAATGTTGGGGTTCATTATGCTGCAATAATAGATAATGGAAACAGTGTGCAATGAAGAAAACAGTCAACTATGGCAAGGCACCTGCCAACAGGACTTGATGGGTCTGGGACAGGTAGGAGGGGTGTCAGGAGAGGAGCAAGGGACAGGGACCGGTGATGAGAAGGGCCATAGCTGGTAGTCAGTTCTTTGGGTAACAGACCCCAGACAATGTGGCTGCAGGGACCTAGTGCTTCTGCTGCTGGGACCGCTCTTCCCTGGCTCCTCATCTAGCTAATTCTACGCATGACATCCTCAGCTTCTATTGTCGTATCCCCAAAGCAGTCCTTCCTTATTACAGAGTTGTTTTTGTGTCTCAAAATAGCCAGACCCAGCAAAACTAAAAGAGCGAATGCCTTGAGGCGCTACAAGACATGATGAGAAATTAACAGCAGAAATTCCCAGTCCTTCGCCCTCCATCTGGGTTTCTTTAGACCATTGGCTCTCAAAATGTGATCCCTATATCAACATCATTTGGCATCATCGGGGAATTTGTCTGAAATGGAAATTCTTGGGCTCTATCCCAGGGAAACTGAATCAGAATCTCTGGGGGTGGGGCTCCGTAGTCCGGGAGCTGTCTTGGTGATTTTGATGACTCTTAAAATGTGAGAACGACTGGGGTAGACGTCAAGAAGAGAGATGCGTTTGTGGGGAAGAAAGGGATGAGAAGATGGGATCCTGAGAAACAGACAGACCTATGACAGCTCCGCTGTTTGCCTGGTTGGGCAAATCCGGAGGTGGGGTTAGCATGCGGCGAGATTTGGAGAGGATTGGTCTCAGGCACCAGGATCTGTGCCTGGAGGTGAAGGCCTCTCAGTTAAGTTCCTTCTGAGGGTCATTCAGAACAAAAAGTTCAAATCAAGTCTTGTCCTTGTGTGTGTGTATGTGTTTCCACGTACCATTCACAGCCATCCAGAAAAGCCCGACATCTTTTGCCATGGTCATTTTGACCAAATCGGTGCAGACAGCCCAGCTGCGTGAGGGATCCCAGATCCTCCAACTGCAGAAACTCCTCACCAGCCATAGAGCTGGAACAAGTACATGTTGCTTACAAAAAAAAAAAAAATCTAATTTTTTTACCAAAATTAGATCATGGAGGACCCCAGTGATGTTTTTTGTGGTCAGACTGGGAGAAGCTTGATAAATCTTGAAGATCCGCACTCCAGGGAGGCCGATGGTATCCACTGACACCCTGGGTTAATTTTCCAGCTTCTGGGCACAATAATAATAAAATCTATTGGTCTTCTAGGCACTTTTCCTGCTTTTTATCACTTAATCCTCACTCTGCTCCAATGAAAAAAAATCTATCATCCCCCATTTAGCAGGTGAGGACACTGAACTTCAGCAGGACCAGGGGACCCCCAGACGTGCGGCAGGGCCAAGACTGGACCCCAAGCCTGCCTGTCCCCAGGGTCTGCGCTGCCAGGCAGCCTTGCCAGCCCCATCAAAATTTGGAAACACATCCCCCTCCCTTTTTAAAAGAAGCAGCAAAATGAGCATCTGAGCAGAGATCTACACCTCATCCTGGTTGACTCTGGAGGTGAAGGGCGGGGCTAGAGGCTTCCCCAGCAGCTGGAGGGCTCAGCTGTGCTTTTCCTGTATTCTCACTCGCTCTCTCTCTCATCCTCTGGCTCCAAAGCACTCAGGGTGAGGCTGGGGAGCATAAATGCCAGCCGGTAATGCATCTCCCCGAGTTTAGTTACTAAAACAACATTTTTTATTAGCCGAACATGTTCACAGGGAAAATATGACAGCCTACATTTTATGTCGCCATTGATCTTTAATCCAAGCCTGCCTCGAGGTTTCCTATAAAATCAGAGCTTCCTGGCCCCGAATGTGATTCCTACACCCGAATGAATGACGGCCGGGGCTGCTCTTTTCTCATCTGAAAAAGGCTGAAATTGCTTTGTGTAAATGGGTGGAAAATGCTGATATTTGGATTCTATAAATAGCTCGCCTCCCGAGCAAGCAGCGGGTTTCATCTGCGCGGTCTCCTTGGAGTGTTTGGGCCCTTATCACTTTTATCCAGGGAGCGGCATACAAATGAGCCCCCGCCAAGCGCGGATTTGGAACATTTGGGCGCGTCCGCAGTTAATGAGGGGCGGGAGGTGCCGTGGGATGAAGCGGGACGAGCCTACGAGCGCGCGGCGGGGAGCTGGGGAGAGCACGAACGTCCCTGTAGGCCAGCCAGCCGCCGCACGGCCCCTGCTCCCCACTTCCCTTAGCAGCCGGCGCCTGCCCGCGTGGGCGATGGTTCTATCTATAGCGCGCTATTTTTAGCTCCATCACCCGAGGAGCCTGACAGCCAGTTAATGACTGGGACCCATCGCGGCGTGTCTGTGGCATTCGCGCGCCAGGAGCAGATGCGCTGAGCCTCAAGGTAGCTGCATCTGAAAATGTTCTTCTTTCCCTGGGAGGCAGGGCTGTTCGAGCAGGGCGATTTGAGGGGGCAAGGAGGGGGATCTTGTTCATTTCTGCGCAGGGAATGGCAACTTCTGATGCACAGCCTAGGAGCTGTTAGCACAGCCTGGGCAGCCCGGGGCAGCAGCCCTGAGAGACGGAAAGCGCTCTAGTCGCACCCTGGGCAGATCAGAAACCACAGAAGACCCGTGTACAGCCACCCTGGTTAAGAAGCTGTAATTTTTCCCCAAGAAAGGAAAATTTTGAGTTTCAGAGGTTTAATGCCCTTCAGAGGCTTACTCAACGTCAGATGCAACCCTGATTTTATGGGTTGGGGGCTGTATGCACGGAGAGGGTAAGCAATCTGCTCAGGACCACGAAGCCTGCCTCCTGCCCTCAGGCTTTCTGCTGTAGCAGAAAGGACCAGGCTGTAGCACCCAGGACCAAGTACCAAGTTCAAAGGCTTGGTTATACTTGATGAACGAACCTGGGACGTGTTCAGTGCCTGTGTGTTCATTCATTCTCTTGCTCACCCTAAATGCCAGGGGCCAGGGTGGGCTAGCTGGCTGACTGAGCACCAGGAAGTCAGACTCCTAGCAATGGTGACATGAAAAGGTCAGCGTCAGGGTCCCTGTTGGGAAGTCTAGGAACAGTCTCCAGTTGAGAGTAAGCATCACAGATGTGCCTGGGGGGTCTCTCTGTCATGTCTCCTGGATAGCGTTGACAGCTGACACGTGACAGGTGGCACGTGCCACGGCACCATTCTGAGCATGTTCCAGGTATCAGCTAAGAGTCCTCACTGCTGGCTCAGTGCCTGTAGCATACACTGAGGGTGGCGGGTTCAAACTTGGCTCGACAATGACAACTGCAACAAAAAGTAGCGGGGCATTGTGGCGGGTACCTGTGGTCCCAGCTACTTGGATGGCCAAGGCAAGAGAATTGCTTAAGCCCAAGAGTTTGAGGTTGCTGTGAGCTGTGATGCCCCGGCACGCTACCAAAGGCGACATAGTGAGACTCTGTCTCAAAAAGAAAAAAAAAAAAGTCCTCACTGCAACCCCTAGAGATGGTATTGAAGGAGCTCAGGACAACTTCCCCAAAATATGATTTCTTGGTATAAAGAATATTTTGAATGAAAGGTCATTCAAAATCAAAAAGCATTAGAGGCAGCTTTCCCTCTGCAGAAAGTGGAGGGGCTGATCGGAAGATCAAAGGGGCAATTGACATCCCTCTCTCTCCCTCTTGTCTTAATATATTTCAGGAAAGAAGATCCAGGATGCAACCAGATCTGGCCCAAATCACTTTAAATATAATACCTATCTCTCAAGGTTAATTTACAAAGAGAATCATTTACAAGTCAATCTGTTTCCCCATCCATTCATTCTCTCTAGCAACCATTTATTTCTTCCAGACAGGATTACCTATACGCCTCATCTCTCCCTCCCTGCTAAAAGGAAGGTATAAACATTTCTGGACCTCACTGGGATACTGGGTGGTCATTCTGTGACTCTCTCCATGTGCGTGATAAATAAACCTCTTCCTCTTATGAATCTGCCTTGTCCATTGATCTCTCACGGAACTTTCTGGATAAATGGGACATTTCCCTCTTACTCCTACAGAGGCGCAGTCAGACTAGTAACTTGGCTGAGGTTACCTAAGTAGTAGTTACACGTGTGTGTATGGGGGCAGAGAATGGGAATGTGTATGTGTTTCTGGGAATGAAACCTGGGCTGTCTGGCCCAAGTTCGTGCCCTTAACCACTCTTCTATGTTGCTTCCAGGTCACAGCCATCTGACTTACCTCCCTCATCCCAGCTAGATCTAAAGGGCCTCGAAATTCCCGACAGACTTCCTCACTCCCAGGTTCCTTGTTCAAACACAGCGCTGTCTATCAGGATGCAAGCGCTGTATGTCTGGGCTGTCCAATCAGGTAGCTGCTAGCCATGCATGGCTACTGACTGTTTGGAACTCTGGCCAGTATGTCTGAGAAACTTCACTTTTAATTTTACAAAATTTTACCTAATCTCAATTTCAATAGCCTCATGTGGCTTAGAGCTACCACACGGGCTTCTTAGAAGACTGGCTACACATTAGTCAACTGGGAAGCATTTAAACAGAGCAGCGCTAGGACCTATTCTCAGAGATTCTTATTTAAGTGATTCCAGGTAGAGCCTGGGCATCAATATTTTAAAAGATCTTCAGATGATTCTAATGTGCAAGTGTTGAGAGTTATGGGGCTCCAAGATTTTCTAGGTCATTCCGGCCTCTTCTAGCCTCCAGGAACCAATCCTCTATTCATATTATGGAAATGACTTAGGTGGTTCACTCAGCACTATTCCTATTCCTTCTGTCCCTTCCCTTCCTCTACTATAGAGGCTAGAAAGCTAAATACTAGATTTCCCCAGTGGCCATGCAGCTGGAAGTAGCCACACTGACATTGTTCTGGTCAAAGAAACCTGAGTAGAATTCTGCTGGTAGTGTTCCATCAGCCTTCTTCTTCTTGCCCAGAATGAAACTAGATGTCCGGTGCCATGGCAGCCATCTTACAACCATGAGGGAAAACCAGGAGAGTTACCGACAACTGCCCCGATATCATTGTGCTGTAGCATCAAACCCAGCAGTCGCTTCCTTCTAGACTTTTTGTTTGGGGAAAGAAATACAATCTGCTTGCTTAAATCATCACAGTTATTTTCTCTCTTTTACAGTGTAAAGCATTTCTAAGATAGTCATGTTTTATTATCGTTGGCCTTGAGATTGTTCTAAAAAGTAAATATGTCAACGTATGAGAAGCTATTTGCAAACTGTAGCGAACACTCCAGGAATGCACCGTGTTTGCATCTGCTCTGGAAATACTGTCAATGTCTGCTTTAGGCAGGAAATTCAAACTTGAGGGCACAAAGGCCATGTTATTCTAGGGCAAGTTGGGGAAAGTTCTCAATAGGCTTTTGGTTGGAGGATGGGCAGAGTCCTGGGAACACGAACTTGTCCTAGTATGCCCAAGAGGTTCCCAGTTTTAGTACTGAACGTCCCGTGTCTCGGGAATCCCTCACTCCTGGGAATCCTATCTGGGAGCCTGAGGCACAGAGACCTACCAGCCACCACGGAAGATCTGCTCGTGGAGCAGGTTGCCAGATGACCCCAAAGGTCTGGCCACTTCCTGCTGGAAAAGTCATCAGCTGATAGACTGCGAGGCAGAACTTACTCTACTCAGCTTTTCAGCTGTGGTTTCTGGTAATGAATTAGTGGCTTTTCCAAATGCTCACACACGCCTTTCAAATCTTCCAATGCTTCTTTCTTTAAGAGGAAGAGAGTTTGTGGGAATGTCCCACTTCTGGGGGGCAGGGCTAGCCATTGGAATAAGTGTCCAAGTGCCTCGCACGGTGGCCTGCCCAGCACCAGCCGCTGAACACACACCCTGGCGTGAAATGTGCCAGTTCTGGTCCTTGTTCCCCATTCCTAGCCGCTATGTGCATATTTGGGCCACCCCATCAGCCCTGCTCTTCCTCGATGCATTTCAGCTGGCTTTGCTCTGCTAGGTGTCATGTTCACCCCTTGCACTTGAATGGCATGTTGGGGTTTGTGAAGGACTCTCATGCATATTCCCTCTTTTGATTCCTCCAAATATCCCAGGAGATGGTTCTTAATCACCGCATCTCCATTTTCCAGATGAAAACCGAGGCTCAGAAAATGAATTTGCTCATCAGGGGCCCTGCAATGTCTGTCTGCCCTTGCTGAGGTGGGAGGGGTATTTCTAGACAGGGCTTTGGAATTGACAGATGGGGGTGTGAATTCTGCCCCTCTCTTTCCCCACCGTGTGATGGACCTTGGCATTTTATCCCCCCTGAACCCCACCTCCTGGGTCCCGAGATCAGATAATGCGCCGTGTGTTTGCAGCTCCCCCAAAGTGCCTGGCACCCAGCAGGAGCTCAGGAAGGGGTCCCTCCTTTGTCCCTTTCTCTTTTCCTCATGTCCCACCCTTGTACTGTGCTTGAAGTCTAACTAAATGTCCTTTAATAGTAACAGCTAACAGCCATGCGCTCAGCACTGTTTGAAGCATTTCATTCTCCCAGCCCTTGAGGACTGTCCCATTTCACCGCTATCCATGATGAGGAAACTGAAGCCTGGGGACACTAAATCATTTGTTTATAGTCTCAGATAGTGACTAACAGAGCTGGAGTTACAAACCCCAGAAGGCATCTTTTGAACCACTCACTGTGGGGACAGGGACATCAGAGGACGTTTCTGGATCCTACGGGCCTTCTACGCTCTTCCCATCAAGGGCAGACTCATTTAACAATAACATGCTTTTTGAAATGACCATGGTGCTCTGCCAGGCTTTGTGTGTGTGTTTCTCTGGGCAGGTGTATTAGTTTCCTATTGCGGCTCTAACAAATCATCCTAGTTGGTGACTTAAAACAACGCAGATTTATCTCACAGGTCTGGAGGTCAGACGTCCTAACTGGGTCAGAGGCTAAAATCAAAGGTTATGTTCCCTCTGCAGACTCTGGGGAGGCCCCATCTCTTCACTTGCCTGAGTGCTCGAGGCTGCCTGTATGGGTCGTGATATCTCTGTGTTCAAATTTACGACTCAGACCTCTCCGTAAGGAACTTGTGGTTGGACTTTTCTGGATGGTAGAGGGTAATCCTCCCATCTAAAGATCCTTAATTTAATCACAACTACAACGTCCCTTTTGTCCTGTAGGGTAACATAGTCATAGGTTCTGGGGATTAGGACATGGACCCTTTATTCTTACCATAGGAGAGGGGCACGGTTTGAACATCAGCTCTACTATTTATAGCCTCTGTGCCTCAGTTTCCTCGTCTGTAAAGTGGGAGGATGATGAGGCCACTGGACATACCTACCTCCCACGACTGTAAAGATGGAAGGGGGGATATATATGCAGGTGCTTTGTAAAGTTCTATGAACATGAAACTTTTTGTTATTCAGTAAAGTGGTGCTGAAGGAATGGTTCAGCCCAGGCCAGGTGCTGTGGCTCATGCCTATAATCCTGGCATTATGGGAGGCCTGGGCAGGTGAATGGCTCGAGCTCACCATTTTGAGACCAGGCTGAGCAAGAGCAAGATCCTATCTCTGCAAAACATAGAAAAACGAGCTAGGCATTGTGGCAGGTGCCTGTAGTCCCAGCAGGCTTGAGAGGTGGAGCAGGATGTCAGTTAAGCCTAGGTGTTTGAGGTTGCTGTGAGCTATAATGGCACAGTACTCTAGCCTGGGGCAACAGAGTGAGACTCTGTCTCAAAAAAAAGACTGGCTCAGGCCAATGGGGACCCATTAGAAGTACTTGCATTTATATCCCACAAAACATAGTAAGGCCAATGGACATGCCTGGGATTGCAAAGACAGAAGGAGAGCCACGTGTTCAGGTGCTTTGTGAAGTTCTCTGAACCTTCATCGAGGTTGCCCACCGTAACACTTGCTTCCATTCCAAGACCTAAAATGTGCAGAGACCACTGCACTTGGCTCAGTGAGTCTCTTCTTTTTGCACAAAGTCCTTTCTCACGGGGGCCATGTTAACTGAATAACCTTGCATTTCTGTGAAAGATTTGACTTCATCAGGAACAGCTGCTCAAAGAGCTCCTGAAGTCCTCCCCCCTGCCCCAGCAGTTGTGAGTTCTGGGGCAGAGGGAGGAGCTGCAAGAAGACAAGGCCCAATGGCGAGAACAAACACCCAAACACCATGTTTATAAGAGGAAGGGCTTTCTCACAGCCGGTGGGGCCTCGGCACAGAATTCAAAATGGCTGCACTCCCCAACTGGCCCAGTTTTCTCCTTTTTCTCCCCAGCCAAAACGTTCCAGCTGATGGGTCCCTTTCTCATTGGTCAGTTTGAATCAAGCTGGAGAAGCGGCTCTGGTTTTTATAGAACTTCAGGCTTTCACAGAAGCAAGCGTCAGCCTCCAGGTCCCAGGAATTTAAGGTTTTGGGGGGGGGGGTTTGCAGTTTTTTGCCCGGGACTGGGTTTGAACCCGCCACCTCCGGCATATGCGGCTGGCACCCTATTCCTTTGAGCCACAGGCGCTACCCAGGGGAATTTAAGTTTTTACAAATTCCTAAGAGCTGAGTCACCGGTGTATCCTTGGGGTCTCCTTGAGAAGACCTCTGTTCTCTTTGACCTTACTTTTTCCAGGTATCCTCTCTCACAGCCTTTGCCCTTGCAAGGGGCTGGCTTGTGAACAGGGTGAGGCCCTCTGGGGGTGGGGGGGGGCTATGGAGTATGCAGCCAGCAAGTCACATAGCGTGGCACCAGGAATAACCAAAAGACAGTCCTCTCAATCCTTTCCATAGCTCAGCCAGTCCTCAGAGTAACCCTAGGAGGGGATAGGATCATTACTCCCATTTTGCAGATGGGAAAACTAAGGCCTAGAGAGGTTAAATTGCTTGTCTAAGGTCACACATCTAATAAGTAGGAATACACATGTTAGAGGCTGTCACTGCTATTCTTTTTTTCTTTTTTTTTTTGTAGAGACAGAGTCTCACTTTGTCGCCCTCAGTAGAGTGCCATGGCGTCACACAGCTCACAGCAACCTCCAACTCCTGGGCTTAGGCAATTCTCTTGCCTCAGCCTCCTGAGTAGCTGGGACTACAGGTGCCCACCACAAAGCCCGGCTATTTTTCTGTTTTGCAGTTCAGCCGAGGCCGGGTTTGAACCCGCCACCTTCGGTATATGGGGCCAGCACCCTATTTGATGAGTCACAGGCACCACCTTACTACTCTTTACTATAGCAGTTCTCAATCTGTCGGTCGTGACCCCTTTGTAACAATGAAAATACATCCTGCATATCTGATATTTACCTTACGATTCTAAGTGTAGCAAAATTACAGTTATGAAGTAGCAATGAAAATAATTTTATGGTTGGGGGTCACCACAACATGTGGAAGTGTATTAAAGTGTTGTGGCACTAGGAGGCGTTAGGAAGGTTGAGAACCACTGCTTTACTACCTTTGTGATCTCACCTCTCTTTCTTCTCCCCACGCCAGGACATTTCCATTTTAATAAGACTCACAGCAACTCCTAGCAACTATGTAATAACGATAGAAAAGATGATGATAGCAGCGGCATCTTCACGATGGTGCATGAGATCAAAGAAGAGAGCTATAAGCCTCCAGAGAAGACTCATGGGTGAAAGAAGCTGAGAGGAGGCACTGTGCTGGGCTTCACGGCACGTGACCTGTGACCAGCACAGGAGGTAAGGCCTGTGGTTGATGCGTCTCCAAGCTGAAGCCCTGAGGCCAACTGTGTTTGGGGACAGTTAAGAAATCTGTTCACTTTGAGTGGAAAATCAGTGACCTGTGCTGGAAATTGAGGCCAGTCCCACTCATTCATTCAACAAACATGCACTGAGTGCCTTCTGCAGGCCACATGCTATTTCTGGTGCTGGAAAAGACAGATGACCCTGAGCTCCGGAGCTTCTGCTGCCTTGGGAGAGACAGGTAAGAACATACTAATGAGGAAGTTTCGGAAAATTAAGTGCTGAGATAAAGAAAAGGAAGCCATGGGTGTTAGAAGAGGCAATCCATTGTGGGCCCTGAGGGTCCCTGCACGTGGCTGTTGGGTATGCCCAGAATATAAGACCCTGGTTGCTCTTCCCCTGGGCCATTCCTCAGGGCTGTGTTTGCAGGGAGCAGTCTCATCTCCCATCAGACACAGAGCAAGCTTGTTTATCACTCATTCTAAAAGTGATAAAAATGTCCCAAGAGCAATGTCCTTTGGCTGTGTTGCAAATCTACCATATGTTTAATATCTACCGGGGCCCCTCTGCGTCATCCCCCAGGGGACTTTGGAGATGTGTGGACCCATGCCAACATTATGCCTTGTCCTTGCTCGCTGTGGTTAACAAAGATCCCTTTATCTCTGACTCAAGAGTCTCACATCTTTTGCCAGTGTGCATGAAACAGTAGCAGGCTAACTTACTAGGTTCCGCATGGGGTAACTGTTTAGACTTTCCCCAGACCCTGACAGGATAATGGTGGGGGTCAGGGTGCTTGAGATGACCTTACCTTGATCTCAAGAGGTAATGAAATACCACCTGACCTGGATGAAAGCCACATGCTGACGATTTGGAGGGTAAAAAAGAGCTATAACATTATTAATGAGGTGATTTTCATCTGGAAACGGCAAGGCAGGTGGAAAGATTTGGAAGGTTTTTCATCATAAAAAGGGAGTGAAGGGGATGGCAATGTGCTGTTTCTGTAATTTAGTTTAAAATATTTTAACAGAGTGGGTATAATATGGAAGTATAGTTGGCTGATAGAATATTGGCCTTGAATGAACTTTTTCACATGAAATGCTGTCTGTAACTCCTGAAAAGACAGAGGGAGCCCAAATGTGATCTTGTGGGTAGGAACTGTCTTATCACCAGCTTGCAAATAAATTCCTGTGTAGGCGGCAGGAGTCCACGTGACAACTGCTTTCAATGAAGCCTGGTGGGAAGTTTGTGGAGTGCTGACATTTGACCCTTACGACCTCTGTTTCAGGTGCTCCCATTTCTTTTGAGGACCATGGACCCCCTTGGTAGCCTGCAGAATAATAGTTCTAAGTGCATAAAATAAAATACTTATTATTACGGGGGAACTCAATTATATTAAGCATAGTTATCAAATTATTAAAAAGAAATGTTTAATATGATGGCATATGCACTTGATTAACATCTTAAACAACAAGGTCCACTGTAATGTCATGTGAAAAAATCTATCTGTGATTTCTACTAGTGACAAAGTCACAAATACTCCTACATGACTGTGGCTTGTTGCCTCATTCATAAGTAAAGGCAACAATAAATTTCAGCTAGAGGTTAATGAAGATAAAAATGTTATCATTTTCCCCCATCTGAGTTCACACCCTTCTTGAATTCCCTGACGCGGGGAGAATAGCCCTCATTTTGAGGGTATCAATAGCTGTCTAGCTAATAATGGGGAGTGATCAAATGGGCTTAGTTAGGCCCACCTGGATTACAGTGGGAATACACTACAATGCTATGCAAAAGACTCCCAAGGACGTCAAAACTTAGTTGCTTAGAACTATGGTTTATCTTGTCCTCGTGATGTTGTAGGTCAAAGGCTCAGCAGGGTCATTTTCCACTGGTTTTACTTGAGAGCTTGGCTTGACCTGGAACTCCTTAGATGGTGACTCATCTTCCAAGGCCTCTGTCCATGAAACCTCTGACCCCATGGTCATCTAGGCTGGACTTCGTTATAGCCTGAATCCTAGGCTCCAGAGAGGAGGGTCTGCCAGTCCTGCTTGGCCTCAGGCTTGGAAGTCTCACAGAGTAGCTTCCACAGCCTTCTGTCCAAAACAAGCCACAGGGACCAGGGGTGGTGCTCACACCTGTAATCCTAGCACTGTGGGGGTGGGGTGAGGCAGGAGAATCGCTTAATGTCAGGAGTTTGAGGCCAGTCTGAGCAAGATTGAGATCCTTATCTCTACCCAAAAAATAGAAAAATTAGCTGGGCATGGAAAGCCATGTACACCAATAGTCTCAGCTACTTGGGAGGGTGAGGCAGGAGGATCGCTTGAGCCCAGTTGGAGGTTGCAGTAAGCTATGATGACACCACTGCTTTCCAGCCTGGGCAACAGAGAAATGGCCTGTCTTAAAAAAAAAAAAACACAGGCCAGTCCTGGGGGAGAGCAAATAGACTCCATCTCTTGATGTAAGAAGGGGCATAGCAGCCCAGGGAAGGGAGGAATTATTGGAGGCTTTATCTGGAGTCTTTCCACATGGGGACTGCAGGACTGGAGCCTGCCCAGACACACGAGTGTCACTCAGATTTCCTCTCCCAGAGTTCCTCATAGGCTCTCACTGAACCAAAGTCTATTCCCAAGGCTTGAGAAGTGTTAATCTAAATGGGGAAGAGTGCCAATTTTATTAATACTAATTAACAAACTTAATCATGCAGTGTGTCCTATGCTGTCAATAACATCGCTGGCTGTTGCTTTAGAAATGAGACTTGAATACACACTTTCCCTCATTACCTTGGTGTGTCTGACTCCTGCTAATGCCTGAGCAGAGAGAATATGTTCCTCCTTTGGGGAGCTTTGGCTAAGTCTGATCCCCAACCCGGCCTAAATCAGGCTCCATCCCTGGGTTTCTATAACCCCTATACCTCCCTGTCTGCTTTTCTTTTCTTTCTTTTTTTCTTTTTTAAAGACAGAGTCTCACTTTATTGCCCACAGTAGAGTGCCGTAATATCACAGCTCACAGCAACCTCCAGCTCTTGGGCTTAGGCGATTCTCTTGCCTCAGCCTCCCAAGTAGCTGGGACTACAGGTGCCTGCCACAACACCTGGCTATTTTTTGTTGCAGGTTTGGCCGGGGCTGTGTTCGAACCCACCACTGTCGGTATATGGGGCCATCACCCTAGTCACTGAGCCACAGGTGCCGCCCACCTCCATTATTTCTAATAAAGTTACATACTTTTTCTCATAAACATGTTTTTATGAGATTGGGGTTTTTTTTTTTTTTGGACAGTATCTCACTCTGTTACCAAGGCTATCGTCTCAAACTTCTGGGCTCAAATGATCCTCCTGCCTCAGCCTTCTTTCTGAGTAGCTGGGATTACAGGTGCCCACACAACGCCTGGCTAGTTGTTCTACTTTTATTTTTATTTGAGACAGAGTCTCAACCTGTTGCCCTGTGTAGAGTACAATGATGTCATAGCTCACAGCAACCTCACTCTTGGGCTTAAGAGATCTTCTTGCCTTAGCCTCCTGGGTAGCTGGAACTACAGGCACCTCCCACAATGCCCAGCTTTTTTAGAGGTTGGGGAGGTCTTGCTCTGGCTCAGGCTGGTCTCCAATCTGTTAGCTCAAAGCAGTCCACCGGCCTCAGCTTCCCAGAGTGCTGGGATTATAGGCATGAGCCACTGCGCCCAGCATGGTATCTTATTTTTTTGCAGTTTGTTTTGATGGTGAGTTCCTATTTCTTGGAATTTTGTCAATGGGAGTTTTGATGTTGAATTAAAAGTAAATTCCTCCAGAAAGGAAATGTATTTATTTGTTGGTTGCCTGATGACAAACCAATCCTACACCACTTTAAAATTTCAGCTAGCAGTATTTAGGACTATCCAGGTGGAGGGATGGTTGGTCTTTAAAGTGAAATGATAAATTAGTTTTTCATTAAGGACTAAAAATCAAGCCCTCTGATTTCTGCCTTTTCCTAGCAAGCCCCCTATGGAGCCTTGGTTTTCATAAACCATTGAAAAAACAGACAGAAAGGAAATGTAAATCTTTTCTCTTTACATTCAGCACCTCCTTGTCTTTTAGAATTTGTTTTATATCTTCAAGGTTCCTGAGTCTTTTCTGGATCATGGCCAAAATGATACCTCAGGGCAGAATCAACAGGATCAGAAACACCTGAGGTATGTCCCCAGCGGAAAGGCAGCTGCTTATCAACCTGCTGCAGGAAAAGTGGGTACCGTATTCACAGTCCCCTGTGAATCTGGCTACAGTTACGTTTTCTCTTTGCTCTTCCAAATTCAGCAGCCCTTGATCTTGGTGCAGGCATTCTTCCTTTCTTTAGGATGCCAGGTGTCTCCCTGCTCTTTCTAGTTCACTATTCTAGTTCACTCCTCCTTTCCTTCTAAGAAGATAAAATAAAGCCTATACTTTCATACTCTAATCTTGGTCTGGAGAAAATCTTTTCTCGACCTGCACGGAGCACCTGCTGAGTGCTCTGCCCTAACACCAGGTATTGCCAATTCAGATTGCAAACATTTATTCAGGGACAGCTTGAGATTAAAAATTGTCAGGAGAGTTTTTTTTTTTTTTAAACCTTCTATCCAGCACTAAGCTTGGAGACAGGCAAGTCCCTTGCTGGTTCTCCTAAGACAGAAAGTGGAGGAATGGTTTCTTTCTTTCTTTCTTTTTTTTTTTTTTGGAGACAAGAGTCTGACTATGTCGCCCTGGGTAGAGTGCTGTGGCATTACAGCTCACAGCAACCTCAAATTCTTGGGCTTAAGCAGTCCTCTTGCCTCAGCCTCCCAAGTAGCTGGGATTAAAGGCACCCGCCACAACACCCACCTTTTTGTTGCAGTTGTAATTGTTCTTTTAGCTGGCCCAGGCTGGGTTCAAACTGCCAGCCTTGGTGTATGTAACCACTGTGCTACAGGCACCAAGCCAGAATGGTTTATTCCTAGTTTACCTTTACACTGAGCACCAAAGCTCTCTGAAAGTCCATATTCCCCACCTTGCAGGGAAAAAAATAAACAACTCAGGGGAAACAGTGGTGGTAAAGATAAAATACAATCTTAGATGCATCTGTGAAAAGATACCATAAGGAATGAACAGAGAATTAAAACAACATTTTTTAAAAATTTAGAGGAGCTGGGCGGCGCCTGTGGCTCATCGAGTAGGGCGCCGGCCCCATATACCAAAAGTGGTGGGTTTAAACCCAGCCTCGGCCGAACTGCAAAACAGAAAAATAGCCGGGCGTTGTGGCGGGTGCCTGTAGTCCCAGATACTCAGGAGGCTGGGGCAAGAGAATCGCCTAAGCCCAAGAGCTGGAGGTTGCTGAGCTGTATGATGCCCCGGCACTCAATGGAGGGCAATACTCTGTCTCTACAAAAAAAAAAAAAATTCAGAGGAGCTGAAAGACAAAGATATGGGAGAGGAGAGAAGAAAGTCAGGATCATCTCCATTCTCTCCCGAATTTCTATGCATCAGATGCTGGCTTAACTGGAGTTCCAAGAAGAACAGAGAAATAGAGGGGAGAAAATCACCCAAGAAACAGTAACAGTTAAGTTCTTGGAACTGAAGACCATCTGTCATCTCTACCCAGAGCACAAGTGATAAGGACACACAGGAAGGCACATCATAACATTCAGAACCTCTGAGCTAGAAAGATCAGGAGTAAGACGGCCATGGAATTTCTCAACGGCATTACTCAAAGTTAGAAGGGAGCACTGCCTGCAAGAAAACTTTCTGAGACAGTCTCACTCTGTCACCCTCGGTAGAGTGCTGTTGTCATATTCAAGGAACCTTAAACTCTTGGGTTTGAGCAATCCTCTTGCTTTAGCCTCCAAAGCAGCCTAGCTAATTTTTTCTTTTTCTTTTTCTTTTCATTTATTTATTTTTGAGACAGAGCCTCAAGCTGTCACCCTGGGTAGAGTGCTGTGGCATCACAGCTCACAGCAACCTCCAATTCCTGGGCTCAAGCGAGTCTCCTGCCTCTGCCTCCCAAGTAGCTGGGACTACAGGCAACTGCCAAAACGCCTGGCCATTTTTTGCTTACAGCCGTCATTGTTGTTTGGCAGGCCCAGGCTGGATTCGAATCTTCCAGCTCAGGTGTACGTGGCTGGCGCCTTAGCCTGTTGAGCCACAGGCGCTGAGCCTCTTTTTTTTTTTTTTTTTTTCTTAGTAGAGGCAGGGATCTCACTATTGCTCAGGCTGGTCTCAAACTCCTGAGCTCAAGCAGTCCACCCACCTTGGCCTCCCAGAATGCTGGGAGGAATAAGGAATAAGCCATCACACCTGGCCTGAGAAAACTATTTTCAACTTAGACTTTTATGACCCAACCAAACTATCACGCATGTGTAAACTGAATAAGGAAATATTCAGACTGGTGTGGCAACACCTGTAATCCCAGCACTCTGGGGGCAGACGTGGGAGGATCACTTGAGGCCAGGAGTTTTAGACCAGCCTAGGGAACATAGCAAGACTATCTACAAAAAAATATCTGGGAGTGATGGCATGCTCCTATAGTCCCAGGTATTCCAGAGGCTGAAGCAGGAGGATAACTTGAGCCCAGGAGTTGGGAGGCTATAATGAGCTATGATGATGCCACTGCACTCCAAACTGGGTGGCAGTGAGACCTTGTCTCAAAAAACTTTTCAGATAAGCTGTTCCTTGAATTGTTTACTTCTAATGACTTTTTTGGGTCACCCTCGGTAGAGTGGAATGGTGTCATAGCTCACAGCAACCTCAAACTCTTGGGCTCAAGTGATTCTCTTGACTCAGCCTCCCAAGTAGCTGGGACTACAGGCACCCACCACAACGCCTGGCTAGTTTTTAGAGATGAGGTCTCATTCTGGCTCAGGCTGGTCTTAAACCTCTGAACTTAGGCAATCCAACTGCCTCAGCATCCCAAAGTGCTGGGATTACAGGCGTGAGCCACCATGCCGGGGCTCGCTAATGACTTTATTTTTTTGTAGAGACAGAGTCTCACTTTATTGCACTCAGTAGAGTGCAGTGGTGTCATACAGCTCACAGCAACCTCCAACTCCTGGGCTTAGGTAATTCTCTTGCCTCAGCCTCCCGAGTAGCTGGGACTACAGGCGATCACCACAACGCCTGGCTATTTTTCTGTTATGCAGTTCGGCCGAGGCCAGGTTTGAACCCGCCACCTTCGGTATATGGGGCCGGTGCCCTACTCGATGAGCCACAGACATCGCCCCCTCTAATGACTTTTTAAATAAGCTACTTGTGGATATGTTTCACAAAATGAGGGTGAACTAAGAAAGAGGAAGACATGGGGCCCAAGAATCAGGGATCTAGCTCAGGGACAGACAAAAGCAATTCTTTTAGAGAACAAAGGTTTTTGGTAAAGCAGGGTATGAAGGGAAATGTCTAGAAAAATGGAAGTGTCAGGTGGGGAAAGAATCAGAAGTTTATTAGAAACCTAAGTAAATGAAAAAATTGGAGCAATTATTAACTACATGAAAAAGAAAAAAGTACAAAGAGGATAGTTTAACTATAGATGGTTCTTGGCTCTGCAGCAGAGAGCCCTCACATAGTAATACAAACAGTAACCTCAACAGTGAGTGTGGGTTTACCTGAAAACTAGAGATGGGCAGGCTGCTGTCAAATCTAAGGCCTTGACTGTTCCAACAGGGGCTCAACAGAAAACGTCTCAAACATCTCAATTAAGTGAGTAATACAAGCTAATTTAAAAAATAAATTGCTAAAAGAACTGAAATGACTACCACAGGGGAGCAGTCCCAGGGAAGGAGGAGAGGCTGTTTTGTTATAAATTGCCTAATTCCACATTACTAAGGAGTATCATGTTTTTTTCCTTGTTGTTTAGGTGCATATTTTTAAATAAGTATTATATAAACGCTCCCGACTGTCCTTATCCTCAGTGTATACAACTCTCTAGCTCTCTGCTGTGTGACAGGTACTTGTCTCCTGTGGCTTTACGCACTGTCCACACAGTGTTCCTGCATCTCTTCCTAATGGTTACATGGTGCTGCATTTCACAACTTCAGGTAGGTGATGGGCACGGAGCTCCCCTTTTGTCATCGTGAATAGCTATGAAGAGAACGATCAGACCTTTCTGTTCTCAGCTCATACAGTTCCTAGGTTCACTAGGGTGAAGGAACTGTAAGGGCCCCCCTTGGACAGTGACAGGGATGAGACACTCATCACCCTCCAGGACAGGCCCTTCCATCTCTTCCATCCAAGTTCTAGCCAGGTCCGACCCTGCTTAGCTTCCAAGATCAGCCAGTCCAGCATGCGCAGGGTAGTGTGACCCTAGACAGGCCCTTCCATCTCTAAGTTCTTTGGGTTAAGGTGAAATCTCTGCAACACTCCCTCCATGTCTTTCCACTTTCGGGTTATAACTCCTTCCATGTGTGCCGCGGCAAGCTCCAGCTGGAAATGCTGTGCCATCCTCACCAACTGGTCTATCTACAAGTGGCTGAGGGTGGGGAGCAGGCGGACAGACTTTCTCTTGATCCAGGCGCCTTTGCTTCTTTTAACCTAACCCCAGATGCATTTCTTGGGAGGGAAGGGAGTGGGCTCCCTTGGGAGGGAAGGGAGTGGGCTTCCCTTGGGAGGGAAGGGTAGCATCACCCTACCTAGCCCTCTGTCCTGGGCACAGAGGCTGTTGCCTGGCAGTGGCAGCTAGCTTGGGGTCCTCCCTTCAGTTACTCCTGTCAAAGGTCACCTTTCTGGAACAACTTCTTGTTTTCTCCAGAGAGACAGCCAAGCTCACAGAGTGTTAAGAGTTAAAATGGCCTTATTTTACATGTGGAGAACTGACACCCTGAGGGACTTGGTTACTTCCCAAACACTGAGCTATGGGTCACACCCCAAGTCTGGCATCTGGTCTGACAAGGGCAGAGATGCAGGTCCTCAGGGACCTATGCTCAGGGCTCACAGTGGCCTGTAGGGTAGGCCAGGCAGACGAGACAGTAGAGCCTTGGGAGGCTGAAGTGCTGGGCCGATGGTCTTAACCCTTGTGGCCTGATGCACACCTCCATCTAGCCTTCAGCTTCAGTCCGCATCTCAGGTCTGCACCTTTCTGGTTAATTCTACACAATGTGGTCACTGCACAGTGGACTTGCTACCCACATGGCTGATAGGAGGAAGAAGCCCAGAACTGCCAGTCATCTCCCCAGTGCTGATGGCCCCACCTCTGCCCAGCGCAGCCTTCTTCTCCTGGGGTGCTCTTTCTGGGCATGAGCACCTGAGTCAGGGCAGTTGTCATGTGGTCTTTAGGCACCACTCTCTCCCTGCAGGGCACTTCCATCCCACATGCCACCTCCTCCCTTGGCAACCTTTGAGAATCATGGCCTGAGTCTGGGTAAGTCCAAGGTTTTAGAAAAGTCCCCTGGGCCTGCAGAATGGAAGGAAAGAGGAGCCTTTTGCTCTGTGGTAAGGGGAGATCAGAGCCTGTGCTCTGCTTGTAAGCTGAGGCTCTGGAGCTCCAGGGAGCAGCAGGGAGCTCAGTCTCACCCAAGAGGAGCCTCTGATGTCCCAGACCAGGCCCTGCCTGGTTTTGGTGTTGACCTGCAGCAGGAGATGAGTGATGTGTCCAAGGGAAGCAGAAAATTAAAAGGGTAGGACCTGTCCTCATCTCTCTCTGACCCTTCAGATCTGCCTTGATCCTGGGTATGGTTTCTGGAAAAAACTGGGGAGGGGGTGGGCAGCAGCCCAATGGATAATGCCTGGGCTAATCCTGACAGAGAGGAGCTGACCCTCCTGGGGACTCACTGGCCTGCTGTTACAGGCCCAGCGTGGGAACAGTGAGAAAGGGGTGCTCAGGACAGGGGAGAGTAGCTGTTGTGTGACACACTGCTGTGAATGGAGTGGGCCTGGGGCACCGAACCTGCCCCATTCAGAGGAAGCAGCTGGATCTTGCTGGCTCTGACTATGCCTGGGGTTTGACACCAGCCAGGGGCTCAGGCAGCTGCCAGCCCCTCACTCGCAGGCATGTTGATGTGGGCACTCAGCAGTGGTGCACTCTGGCCTTCTCGGAGCACCAGCACCTATGGGGGAGCGTCCATGGCAGTAGGGGTATCACCTTTGACCCCTGCCTGGTCTGCACTGGCCCTAATGACAAGCCACCAGGGCTCTACTGTACAAATACCTGCCACCCAGCAGCACCCCCTGAAGGCCTTGTCCGTGCTCACCTTACTGTCTTCCCCAGGTCCCACTTGCCCTCCAAGTTGTACCTACCTTGATAATGTCTGAGATGCCCTTGTCACTGAGACTCTCTACAAAGGTCTCCAGGGGATAGTTGAGCCCTGGCACCAGTAGAGGGACCTACAGGGACAGAGAGGTTAAGAAGACAGCTCTCATACTATACAGTGTTTGTACAGTCTCAGCTGGGTCTAGTAACCCTGCAGGATGGCAGGATGACTGCGGGGTCCAGGAAGGTGTGGGTATAGTGGGGAATGTATGTGCCCCAGGGCCACACAGTGTGTGATCAGACCTCTGCATTCCCACCAAGTCCAGGGCTAATGACTTCACGTTCCAGAGCCTTAGTTTTTTGCCCTACCAATTTGGTCAAATCTGGGCCCTGGGGGAAACCAGGTCCCTCCCTCTGAGGACAATGCTTTTGGGGAAGCAAGGCCCATGTTCCAGGAGTGGCTGGGAAAGAAGGTGGGCTCCAGGACCACTCCCAGTCCCTGATAAGCT
The DNA here is from genome assembly GCA_963573935.1 of Arctocebus calabarensis. Lineage (NCBI taxonomy): Eukaryota > Metazoa > Chordata > Mammalia > Primates > Lorisidae > Arctocebus > Arctocebus calabarensis. The sequence goes on along the minus strand of CAUYON010010512.1, from coordinate 9,760 downwards.
TCTGACAGGCACAGGTGGGACCTAGGCTCTGGCTGGTTTTTAGCACCTTCTATATGGCTCTCTAAGACCTCTTGCAAGGTGGGAAGAGAGCAGCAGGGACAGGTCTTGGGTGCCCTCTCCAGAGGTCCCTGCTGGGCCTTAGCCTGGCTTGTGGTAGGAAAGCTGTCCTGCTGCCACCTGCCCCACTCCCTTGCCCTGACCTAATGGGGGCTCTGTGGGCATCTGATCAGGTCTCAGACCCAGCCTTTCCATTCCAGGTCTGAGGAGGGTCCAGTACCTTGAAGCAGGCCCGGGGCAGGGCATAGAGTGCATCATTGTAGAGGAAACAGATTAGCAGCCCCAGGGCGGGGCGAGCCGTGGAGGGGTTCTGTAGGTGCAGTGTGAGCTTAAAGGTGGGGCCCAGGCCCTGAACCTGTGGAGGGCAGGATAGAGAACACCCTCAGGACCTGGTGGCCTTGGGCCTGCCTCCTCCCCATACCCTCAGGTCCCTTCCTCCTACTGTCTGTCAAAAAACGTACAGAAGACCAGAAGGTGCACAGGGATTCGCAGAATCCAGGAAGGGCAAGGGGCTGGACAGAGAAGCCCAGTAAGCTGGAAGCAGAGCTGCCGTGGGACTGCACATCCTGATTCCCACCAGTGTCCTCACCACTGCCCCATCCCCGGTCCCAGTCCTGGTTCTACCACCCACTCTCTTCCTATGGTGGCCTTGGTGATTCTGACTTTCTCCCTCTTACCCTGAGTGCTTTGTAGCCTCTTTCCTCTCTAAACCTATCCACACACTTTAGGAAAACAGAAGCTGGAAACCTAGTGGAATCAGATGACAAACCTCAGGGACCCAGTTAGAGCTGGTCAGAGCCCTGCAGACATTGGGGCCACTTGTGTCTGAGTGTGTAGGCTCCTCCCCAGTGCCTGTTCTCCTTTCAAGACCCTTTGGTTCTGGCTGCGATGCCCCCTCCTTGTGGCCACAGAATAATGCCTTAGGACATTATTTATTCCCCAGAGTCATAAAGATCCCTCCAAGCTCTGGTGAAGAAATAATGCCCTAAGGTGACTACTCTGTGCCCCTACCCAAGTCTGGGAGCTTGTCTGAGGCACAGCATAGGGCAGGGGAACTGGAGAGTGTGTCCTAGTCCACAACCAGCCCAGGGGAAGAAGCAGCACAGGAGGGTGAGAGCAGCTCTCACAAAGGATATGAGAAGGGAACCAGGTGGAGTTGGCTTGGAGTTGACTCCAGGGGGGTTGGCTGTGTGGCAGAGGAGTTCCTACCCATTCCTGGCCTCTGGGCCTGACAACATCCACACGTGGTACTCACCACAGCGTGCAGCTTGAGTGGCTCCCGGACTGTAGCAGACACAGGGCTCAGGCTGGACTCGAGGGCCTGCACATAGGAGCGGGCAGCCCGCAGGCGCAGCAGGTAGAGGTCTGTCTGGAAGGCCCGGTGCATAGCTGAGGAAGGGGACACAAAGGTTGGCAGTGGAGGAGGGAAGGGGTGCTCCTGTCCGGGTGAGAGGGAGGCATAGCAGGCAAGGTCTGCAGAGAATGGGAGTATGGGGAGAGGGAGGACCAAGGGCCCAGCCTTCTGGCCATTCTTTACCTCCTCCCTAGTTCTCCTACCCCTTCATTGCCTGCACAATCTGTCTCCTTCTCTGGCTTCTTTTGTTCTGAACTATAGGCTGGTGTTCCTGAGTGCCATCCGGCCCTCTTCTCATCACCACCTTCTTTCCCTGGACAACCTAAGTCCTGCCACAGCTCTGACCACCCCAAGAAGAACAGCTTCAAGCTCCTGAGGGCAGAGACCTTGGCCCTTCAGAGTCCTCAGCTAGGCCCATGTTCACACTTGACACTGGGCATGTGTCTCCATTAGCTCAGCAGGCACCCGGGCCTGCATCCTGGTCACCTCCATCTGGACGTCCCATCAGCATTTCAAATTCAATAATGTGGAAACTAGCCTCTTGTCCTGCCTTACTCATGCCTCCCTGTCCATCAGGTAGACTCTCTCTCATGTCTAACCACCTGCCAGGACCAGACGGACGACTCTTCTCAAAGTTGCCCCTAGACCCCATCCCCAGTCATCAGTCAGTGCCTTTTACCATTCAGGAGTTTCACATCCACCTGTTACCTCTCCTTCCTTTGTCCTCTAGTATTTCTATGATTGATTGATTGATTCATTTTTATTTATTTAATTTTTGAAACAGAGTCTCAAGCTGTCACCCTGGGTAGTGCTGTGGCATCACAGCTCACAGCAACCACAAACTCTTGGGCTTAAGTGATTCTCTTGCCTCAGCATCCCAAGTAGCTGGGACTACAGGTGCCTGCCACAACACCTGGCTATTTTTTCTGTTGCAGTTATCATTGTTGTTTAGCTGGCTGGGGCCAGGCTCGAACCCACCAGCCTCAGTGTATGTGGCCAGCGCCCTACCCACTGAGCTACAGGCACCGCCCCCTATGATTTATTTTTAACATACCCAGAATTAATGTTTGTGATTGGCATAATGTAGAGTTCTAACTTTTTTTTCTAGAAGTTGTCCTGTGTTTTTTTGGATAGTTTTGCTTTTCCCCACTAATTTCAAATGATATCTTGATCACACTGTCTTTCCATGTACAAGGGGTCAGTATGTGGACTTGTAAGATGTGCCACTGATCTCCATGTCTATTTCAGCATCAGCACCGCAGCTCCTGCCTCCCACCACCAGTTTATTTTGGTGTCTGATAAGTGAAGTCCCCTTTTCTTATTTTCCCCAAATTTAATTTATTCTTTCAATCAACATAAGCCCTTAAAACAAATCCTACTAGGCTTGGCGCCTATGGCTCAAGCGGCTAAAGCCCCAGCCACGTACATCTGAGCTGGCAGGTTCGAATCCGGCCCGGGCCTATCGAAACAACAATGTCGGCTGCAACCAAAAAATGGCCGGGCGTTGTGGCAGGCGCCTGTAGTCCCAGCTACTTGGGAGGTTCCAGCTACTCCTCAAGCAGGAGACTCGCTTGAGCCCAGGAATTAGAGGTTGCTGTGAGCTGTGAAGCCACAGCACTCTATCCAGGGTGACAGCTTGAGGCTCTGTCTCAAAAAAAAAAAACAAAACAGAAATCCTACTGGAATTTCAACTATAACTTTACTATGTTTTTAGGTTAATTTTGGAAGAATTGACAGCTTTACAACATTAGGTCTTCCCACCCTCTGACTTAGTAAGTCTCTCCATTTAAACCTCCAGGTGGTTTATGTTTTTGAAAATAGTTTTACAATTTTATTAGTCTTTTTATAGCTTCTTGCTACATTTATTTCTAGGGATTTTATTGCTATTGTGAATGGAATCTTTTCCCATTATATATTCTAATTGGGTATTACTGGTATATATAAAGCTTACAATTGTTTAATATTTTACATCTGATCACCTTGTGGAATTTTTCTGACTGTTTATCCATTGTTTCTCTTAGATTTTCTAGGCTATAATAGCTTATTAACCACTTTCTCTGAGCTCTATTTTTTCTGGGACCAAAATCTCCTTTTAAGGCTCGGTACCTGTGGCTCAACAGGCTGAGGACAAGTACACCTGAGCTGGCGGGTTGAATCCAGCCCGGGCCCGCCAAACAACAATGGCGGCTACAACCAAAAAATGGCCGGGCGTTGTGGCGGGTGCCTGTAGTCCCAGCCACTTGGGAGGTGGAGGCAGGAGACTCGCTTGAGCCCAGGAGTTGGAGGTTGCTGTGAGCTGTGATGCTACGGCACTCTATCCAGGGTGACAGCTTGAGGCTCTGTCTCAAAAAAAAAAAATCTCCTTTTAAGACAGAGCTGGTCAAGAACTGTACTGTTCTGCTCACCCTCTTCTCCAGTTCCCCACTACCTATAGGCTACACACAACATGCCCCTCTTCCAGGGCCTGTGGGAGCTGGCTCTGATCCACTTGTCCACTCCCCTACCTGCCTTCTGGCATAGGGCCTACAGCTCCACTGACAGAGGCTTGCTTGAATCCAGTCAGGGTTCCTCTACCCAAGCCTCTGCCTGCGCTGCCCTTCCCTGCCCTTCTCTGTCTGCCTGACTGGTAATCATCTTTTAGGGTGACGTCTAAGGTCACCTCGCTCTGAAGCCTTTCCCAAGCTTCCCAGACAGTTCAGTACTCCCACTTGTGTGCCCTAAGAGCTCTGTAGAATCCTTTTCCACATAACACGAAGCTGGCCAGGTGGACCAAAGGCCTTAGGTAGGGTCCAACCTAATTCAAGGCCCTGGCACAAAGCCTGGCATAATCACAGGTACTGAATGAATGAACAAGTGAGCAGAAAAACTGAACAAGACAACAACATTTGGTTAAATTCTACTTTTCTCATGAGAATTCTTGTGTTTGGAAGTGACCGCTCCTCCTCTGAATTCTGAGGGCTCTTGCCCCCACGCATAGCACCTTCCACCTTGAGGAATAATGTTTACAGGCAGGGTGTACCTCCTAAGCTGTCTCTGGACTTAAGAGGCACATGACCTACCCAGCTGGCTGAGGTCTCTTCCCTCTGCCACCTCATCTGGGAGGCATTCACTCAGCTTTGCCATGTGGGAGCAGTGACAGGAAATGGAGGAACCCCATCTGAGACTCACCAGTGCCAGCCTCCCGCTCCCGCAGTGTCTGATCCACGTAAAGCCGGGTCTTTCGGGGCACATTCAGTTTCGTGGCCTGGGCTGGTGGGGGGCCCACTTCACCTGCCCCCTCCACAAATACTGCTGTTCGCTTCAGGATCTTGATAATCAGCCCACCACCTAGGGAAGGGGAGAGATGGAAACAGATTTGTCCTCCTTAGCTCTAGTCCACATTCCCATTCTTTCATCCCCAAACAACCTGCCTTATATAGAGCCATTTCTGTATATGTCTATCTTTCCTGGTAAGACTCAGTTTCTGAAAGGAATGTGTCTTAACAGCTTGATTATTAATTTATTTTTTAGAGACATGGTCTCACTGACCCAGGCTGGAGTGCTGTGGCATAATCACAGCTCACTGTAACCTCAAACACCTGGGCTCAAATGATCCTCTTACCTCTGCTTCCTGAGTAATGGGGACTGTAGGCACATACCACCATGCCTGGCTAATATTTAGTTTTTTTAGAGACAGAGTTTCACTTTATCACCCTCGGTAGAGTGCTGTGTCTTCACAGCTCATAGCAACCTCCAACTCCTGGGCTTAGGCGATTCTCTTGCCTCAGCCTCCCAAGTAGCTGGGACTACAGGCGCCCACCACAACACCCGGCTATTTTTTGACGCCGTTTGGCCAGGGCCGGGTTTGAACCTGCCACCCTGGTATATGGGGCCAGCGCCCTACTTGCTGAGCCACAGGTCCCACCCAGTTTTTTTTTTTTTTTTAAGAGACAGAGTCTCACTTTGTCCCCCTTGGTAGAGTGCCATGACATCACAGCTCACAGCAACCTCCAACTCCTGGGCCTAGGTGATTCTCCTGCCTCAGCCTCCCGAGTAGCTGGGACCACAGGCACCCGGCACAACGCCCAGATATTTTTTTGTTGTAGTTTGGCTGGAGCTGGGGTTGAACCCACACCCTTGGTATATGAGGCTGGCGCCCTACTCATTGAGCCAGAGGCACCGCCCATACTTTTTTAGTTTTTATAGAGATGTAGTCTTGCCATGTTTCCCAGGGTGATTTTGAAACTCCTGGTCTCAAGTGATCCTTCTACCTTGGTCTCCCAAAGCACCGTGACTACAGGTGAGTGAGGCTTCCAGCCTCTTGGCAATATTAATTCAGTAGTTACTAATTGAGTATGGAATGCTCCTGACATTGTGGCAGGCACTGGTGCATGAACCAGAGATATAGCCCTGCGCAGCAAACTGCTGATGAGCTGTCCTACTGGAGGCCCAGCCAGCTGGGATTGGGTCTATAGGCCTTGCTTCCACATCTAGGCCCACTCACACTTCATGCCCACTTCCCTCTTTCCCTATCCTGTCACTCCCAACTCAATGCCCTTGCTGGGTCTGGCTCTCCTCACCTCGAGTAGTCATAATGAGGGTGTTGTCTTCTCGCCCATAGCGGCCAAAGCAAAGGCTGGTCACTGGGTCCTATGTGGAGACAACAGAGTTTAGTTGGGGAAATAGCTTGGAGAGGAAGGCCAGATGGGGACAAGGATGGGGGAGACCTCAGCTGTAAGATGTAATAACAGATGTGAGGTGCAGCCTGGGACAATGTTGCTTCTGCAGTAGTTCCCCTCCAACCTCACTGCCACAGCTACACTTGCAGACTAAACGCCACTGGTCTTCACTTTTGGGGTTGACCTCCTGACAGGTCTCCCACCCTAGTCTTTCTGGTCTTTCTCTCCAACTGTCCTGCACAAAGCTGCCTCTCCTTCTTTCCTTTTAAAAATTACTTTCTAGGGATAAAGTCTTGCTATGTTGCCCAAGTTGATCTTGAATCCCTGGGCCAAAGTGATTGTCCTGCCTCAGCCTCCCCAGTAGCTAGACTAAGGTGTGCTCTGCTGCCTCTCAAATACAAACAGGCCTGGTTGCCACTAACAAACCTCCAGTGGATTTTTCTCCTCTTGTCAGGGAAAAATTTTTCCACATCTCCTACCTACCTTTTCTGTCAGTTCTCTCCTCTCTTCCTTTCTCCCAACCTGCACACCACCTGTCTTCCCAGCACCTACAGGCCGAGCCAGTTGCTTTCAAATTTTATAACATGATGCAAGGCAATTTACACACAAGTGATATATTCTGAATTTTTTTATTGTTTTTTTTTTAAATGTTGCTGATGTGATCCACCAAATTGATTTAATGACTCACAACTTAAGGGTTTGAAAAACTCTAATCCAAACTCAAACTACCAATCGGCCTCTCTGTTTTCACAGCATCTGTGCCTCAGTCTGCACTGGCCTTTATCCTGCTGTGCCTCTGGCTATCACCTTAACCTTCCTGAAAACAAGGACTTAGTCATCACCCCCTCCCCAGCAACAGTGACTTGCATAAGATGCTTGACCAAAGTTCTGAAATGCCTTAATGTGGGTCCAGGAAAAGCAGCCAAGACTCCCCAAAGGTGGGACTAAGGCAACGAGGAGTAAGCAGCAGATGCGAAGATGGGGCTCACCGGGGTGCGGATGACGTTGAGCAGGGCCTTGTCACGGTAAATGCGGACCTCTCCATTGGCCAACCCAGCCATGACGGCCTGCAGGCCCCGGGAGCGCTGCTCCAAGAGATTCATGGTCAGGATGGCTGCAGGCATCTGCACTGTCCACAGCTTCTTCCCCTATCAGGGAACAGCCAGTATCTGTGGGGAGCTCAGGGCTTAGAGTGGAAAGAGGAGTTGCTGGGAAGGGGAAACCAGAAACACTCCCCTGCACGCGCACCGGGAGACGTGAGTGGAGGGGCCAGTGCCTGCAGAGCCGCACCTTGTGAGTAAAACCGTGCAGGCTGTCTTGGGTGCTGCCCACCACCAGGACCTTGTGTATCCGTACAAGCCCCACAGGCTGGGCGCTCAGCTCAATGCAGTACTTGGGGTGCTTGGAGTCTCTGTGGAAAAAAAAGACACACTCGGGCCGGGTGCGGTGGCTCACGCCTGTAATCCCAGGAAGCCAAGGTGGATGGATCACTTGAGCTCATGAGTTTAAGACCAGTCTGAGCAAGTGCGAGACCCCATCTCCAAAAAATAGCCCAGTGTTGTGGAGGGCGCCTGTAGTCCCAGCTACTTGGGAAGCTGAGGCAAGGGGACTGCTTGAGCCCAAGACTTTGAGGTTGCTGTGAGCTATAATGCCACAGCACTCTATGGGGGCAACAAAGTGAGACTCTGTCTCAAAAAAAAAAAAAAAAAAAGAAAAGAAAGAAAGAAAAAGAAAAAAGACAGTCTGGTCCAGCCCCAGAGAAACTCTCTCTCTGCTTCCCTAGCTGATGCTCCTTTTTCTTTCTTTCTTCCTTTTTTTTTAAATTTATTAATTAATTTATTTTTTGAGACTGAGTCTCACTACATTGCCCTTGGTAGAGTGCTGTGCTGTCACAACTCACAGCAACCTCAAACTCTGAGGCTCAAGTGATTCTCTTGCATCAGCCTCCCAAGTAGCTGGGACTACAGGCACCTGCCACCAATGCCCAGCTATTTTTTACTGCAGTTGTCATTATTGGCTAGCTGGCCTGGGCCGGGTTTGAACCCGCCAACTTCGGTGTATGTGGCTAGAGATGTAACCATTATGCTACATGCACTGAGGCTGACCCTCCTTTTCCTAAGCCCCACAGACTAACCTGAGAGGAACTCTAACCCCAAAGCAGATGGCCCTGGGATTATTTCCACCTCTACCACTTAGCAGTCTGACTCCGGATAATGTCAAGTGTATTTCCTACCCTGTCTCCCTCCTACTTTCACTGTGGTGGTTTGTATGATAACCTGGCATTTAATATTTTCAGGGCCAGGCATAGTGGCTTACTCCTATAATCCTAGCACTTGGGGAGGCCAAGGCAGAAGGATCACTTGAGCCCAGGAGTTTGAGATCAGCTTGAGAAACATAGTAAGAGCCTGTCCCTACAAAAAATATAAACATTAGCCAGGTGTGATAGCACGCATCTGTAGTCCTAGCTACTTGGTAAGCTGAGGTAGGAGGATCGCTTGAGCCCAGGAGTTGAATGCTGCAGTGAGCTATAATTATACCATTGCGCCCCAGCCAAGGTGATAGAGTGAGACCCTGTCCGGAGGGAGGGAGTGAGACACACACACAAAAAAACACAAAACAGTTTTCAGCTAGTTTACCTTAGAGCAGGCTAGCCAGTGTAAGTGGGCTGAGGCAGTTCACGAACTTATTAGAAAAGGATGAGGAGTTTGCCCTGTGTAAATGCTCTGTTTTCAGTTCCCTGGCTTCTTAGTATCCTTTTCCAGAAAGTGGGGATTTCTGCCTGCCAACCCCAGCCTTGAGCATGCTCTTATCATCTGATGACTGTGAGAGCCTCCCGCAGTGGGTCTCTGGGCTCTTTCTAATCTCCCCTCCATCCAGCAGGGTAATCTTTGTAAAATGTAAATGGATTATGTCTTCTGATTAAAATTCCATGATTTTCCACCACACTTCAGGTAAAATTCAATCTTTGCTGTGCCCTCCAGGTCTTACATGAGCAGATCCTCTTGCCTGAGCTTGAAAACAAGGACTTAGTCATTCCCCATCCCTCATTCCCAATACAGTCGCTGGGACTACAGGTGCCTGCCACGCTACTCAGCTATTTCTTTCTTTTTTTTTTTTTTCAGAGACAAGGTCTCACTTTGGCTTAGGCTGGTCTCGAACCTATGAGCTCAGGCAGTCCACCCACCTTGGCGTCCCAAGTACTGGGATGACAGGGGTGAGCCACTGAACCTGGCCCAGACCCTGGTCTTGCCCTCATTTCTTTCCACTGTCCTCCTTGCACACCAAGCTGAGCAGCACATACCAATGTCTTTCCCACTTTGAGGCTGTCCACAACACTTTACTCCCACTTTCTGAGTAACTGGATGTTTTGTTTTGAGACACAGTCTCACTCTGTCACCCCAAGTAGAGTGCTGTGGCATCATCATGGCTCACAGCAACCTTAAACTCTTGGGTTGAAGTGATCCTCCTGCCTCAGCCTCCCAAGTATCTGGGACTACAGGCATGAACTATGATACCTGGCTAATTTTTCTATTTTTAGTAGAGACGGGGGTCTCAATCTTGTACAGGCTGGTCTCAAACACCTGACCTCAAGGGATCCTCCTACCTCAGCCTCCCAGAGTGCTGGGATCACAGGCATGAGGTCCCATGCCTGGCCCCAACTGGTTCTTTTTTTTTTTTTTTTTGAGGCAGA
>CAUYON010010503.1:0-41403 GCA_963573935.1 Arctocebus calabarensis | reverse complement strand
AAGCCAACAATCCCATATATCAATGGGCAAGAGACATGAGTAGCACTTTCTCTAAAGAAGACAGATGAATGGCTAGCAAACATATGAAAAAATGCTCATTTTCCCTAATTATTAGAGAAATGCAAATCAAAACCACCCTGAGATATTATCTAACCCCAGTGACAATGGCCCACATCACAAAGTCTCCAAGCTGCAGAAGCTGGCATGGATGTGGAGAGAAGGGAACACTTTTACGCAACTGGTGGGACTGCAAACTAATACAACCTTTTTGGTGGGAAGTATGGAGAAACCTCAAAGAACTCAAGCTAGACCTCCTTTTTGATCCTGCAATACTATTGCTGGGCATTTACCCAGAAGAAAAATATCCTTTTACCATAAGGACACTTACACTAGACTGCTTATCACAGCTCAATTTACAATTGCCAAAATGTGGAAACAGCCTAAATGCCCACCAACGCAGGAATGGATGAACAAGCTGTGGCACATGTATATCATGGAATATCATTCAGCCAAAAAAAAATGCAGACTTTGCATCCTTTGTATTAACTTGGATGGAAATGGGACACATTATTCTCAGTAAAGCATCAGAAGAATGGAGAAACTATGGACTAAATTTTGACATGAGGACAATTAATGACCTAGTACACAGTAGGAGGTGGGGCAAGGGGAGAGCAGAGAGAGGGAAGGAGGGAGGGGGTGGGAGAAGGAAAGAGCAGAGAAAGGGAAAGAGGTAGGGGGATGAGGGTCTTGGTGTGTGTGACACTCCTTTTAGGGGCATGACATAATTATAAGAGGGACTTTACCTAACAAATGCAATCAATGTAGCCTGGTTTCTTGTACCCCCAATGAATTCCCCAACAATAAACAAAATTTAAAAAAAGAAAAAGAAAACAAAATTGATGCTTTTTATTGTTGTTGTTGGGAGTTTCCATTTGCCTTGTATGCTTTTGCCTATCTCTGACTTTTTCAGAGCACACAAGTACTTTGTGCTGGGTGTGTCTCTTGCATTCAGCAGAGAGTTGGGTTTTGCAGATTACATCTTTCTTTTCTTTTCTTTTCTTTTTTTTTTGAGATAGAGCCTCAAGCTCTCACCCTGGATAGAGTGCTGTGGCATCACAGCTCACAACAACCTCCAATTCCTAGGCTCAAGCGAGTCTCCTGCCTCTGCCTCCCAAGTAGCTGGGACCACAGGCGCCTGCCACAACACTGGCCATTTTTTGGTTGCAGCTGTTATTGTTATTTGGCAGGCCAGGCTGGATTCGAACCCGCCAGCTCAGGTATACGTATACCTTAGCTCGTTGAGCCATAGGCGCTGAGCCAGCAGATTACATCTTTCTGACTGGTACACTATACACTTCCCAGCATGTAACCAGAGTTCCATAAGATATTTGTTTTCTCAAAAAAGCAATTATGGTGCTGGTGAGGAGATTTTGGCAGAGTTTGGGGCAGGAGGCTTAGGGAGCAACCAAGCATATGAAAAAATTGGAGAATAACAAGAAGGATTTTGAATAAGTGCTTCTGCATTTTGAATTGGATCCCTTTGATGGTTTTTAGTGGATGCAAATAAAAATGAAAGTACAGTGAAAAAAAAAAAAGATATTTGTTTTCTTTTTCTTTACTTTTCTTCCTCAAGTAGGGAACAGTCTCACCTAGACTCCTAATCTCCTTACTAGCAGCATTTGGGACCCATCTGGATCTGAAGTGCGCTAGGAACCACATGGCTTAACTGGGCTCTCATTTTCATTTCTGCCCTGCTGAACAGGCTCTCCCCCCTTCCACGTGGGAACCCCCACACGCACTTGCTGACAGTGAATGGGAAGAGCACCGATATCAAAATTTAAAAACGCATTCTCCTCTGCTGCCTTGATGCACAGACTGAAGTTGCCAATGTTTGTATTGATGCCTGATGCCTCCCCAAATACTCCTTAAAATATAATTAAGTGACCTGAGAATAATGTCATATCACTTACATCCACTGCTAGAAGGAACTTGAGAAACCACCTACTCAAACTCTCTCTGTTTCTGTGATACCCAAATATGTTTTCTAGTCCTGTTTGCATTTTCCTGGAAGGGGTTAACTGTCACTCATCCTACGGTGGGTAGGAACAGCTATGCTATATAAAAGCTTTATGCTGCCAAGAACCTACAGAAGCAATCTGAGCCTCTAGTATTTATCTGTAGCATGGAGACAGAAACTCAGGGTGCTGTTGAGAGGATTAAGCAGGGCTACAAATTCAAAGATTAAACATGTAATGAGAATGACCAGGCTGGTAATTAGTTGAGCCCCTGTGTGTAAGGTAGGAGGCGTGATGAGAGTTCATTCTCTTGTCAAAGGAGAAAGCGCAACTGGGCTCTGGCATATTGGAGCCCTTTTGCATCATTGTGGGCCCGATCATATTAACAGTTCTTCTCTCACTCTACCAGGAACTTTAGTGTTTTCTGTATTCTTTTCTGTAAATAAATTCTGTCTTACCACTGGAAAAAAAAAAAAAAAAGAAAAAGAAAAAAGAAAATGCCATGAAGGCTATGTTAAACAGTTTGATGAAAACATTTCAGATTGTATATGAAACCAGCACATTGTACCCCTTGATTGCACTAATGTACGCAGCTGTGATTTAATTATAATAAATAAATAAATAAAAGAAATGTGTTTTGGGGCCAGGTGTGGTGGTTCACAACTGTAATCCTAGCACTGTGAGAGACAGAGGTGGGCGAGTTTTGGAGTTCAGGAGTTCGAGACCAGTATGAACAAGAGACCCTGTCTCTACCAAAAATAGAAAAACTAGCAAGGCATTGTAGCAGGCACCTGTAGTCCTAGCTACTTGAGAGGCAGAGGCAAGAGGATTGCTTGAGCCCAAGAGATTGAGGTTGTGAGTTATGATGCCAAGGCACGCTACCCAGGGTGACAGAGTGAAACTCTGTCTAAAAAAAAAAAAAAGAATGTGTTTTTGTGCTGGAGGGTAACCCTTAAAATTAAACTTGTGATTTTCCACATAGCTATTTGTCTTAGTTGGTTTGAGCCAATATAACAGACATCATACACCAGGTGGCTTAAACCACGGGCATTTCCTTTTCACAGTTATAGAGGCTGCAGAATTCATGAAGGCTTTAGAAGAGTCGGCGTCTGGTGAGGACTCACTTCCTGACGTGTAAGTGAACTCCCTCTTGCTAAGAGAGAAAGAAAAAGCAATTTTCTTATATCTCTTCTTATGAGGTAATAATTTCTTCACAATGTTCTGCCCTCATGAACTAACTACTTTCCAAAGATTCTGTCTCCAAATGTTATCATATTGGGGGTTAAGAATTCAACACATGAATTTGGGAGAGATACAAACATTCAATCCATAGCACTCCTCTTACATAGCCATATATCATGACATATTTTGTGGGGTGTTTTTATAAAATAACTTTTTGTCTAATCACCAAATAATATTTCTGGTAAAAAATAACATTCATGAAAACCACATATGTGAACAAAAATTAGAAAATATGATACCATTATTTTTTTCATGAAGAAAAATAACTATGATTCTTCTGGTGACCCTCTTATTAAATATGGATAACATACATAGTTTAAAAATGGAATCTATCTGGATATGCTGTTTTTAATCTGAAAACACTCTTACATTTTTCTTTTTTTTATTTTTAAATTTTTCTTAAGTAATTCCATTGTTTACAATGTTTTTGCCATATTTGTATGTACCAGTCATTTTCTTCTGTGATAATTTTCTCTTTTGCCATGTTAGACAACAACTATGTTGAACTTTATTTTATTCTCTTTATTGCTTTTTTTTTACTATACCCTGTTCCTTAACCAATGAGGCCATTGGTCACTCCAATCCTGCTGAGGAAAGAAGGAGCTCAGCCCTCCCTTCTCACTCCTTCCAGCCAAGAAATTCCATGTGTCACTGCCATTCTTATATCTGAACTCCAATTTAGATTTTATTGTCCCAGGAATTCATGGGAGCAAGTGAGGTTTCCAGGACCTTCTCCACCCCCACCCTCTGGGACAGGCTCTGCTCTGTGCTCTTCTATTTCTAGGAAGGAAAGGAGGCTGGACTTTCCCATTACTGGAAATTTACAGCAGGGGTCTCTGGGGGTGAGGATAATACTAAGTGCATGTGTGTTTGCATGGATATAAGTGTGTGCACATATGGTAGTATGCATGTGTGCAGGCACTGACAGTCTAGCTACTCTGTCCCACCTGTAAGTAGGTGTCTCTGACACCTTGACTGACCTCCAGCCCCTCCTCTACTGACCCACTGTGGAGGTCTGTTATGAAAGTCTGAAGAGTGGCCTTTCCCCACACCCCTGTACCGCTTTTCTGTGGCTGGATGGGAAAACAGGGATTGGAGCCTCCTACCCACTGTCAGCTCTGCAGCACATGACTACTACACCTGAACAGCCTCCTCTTTTCAATAAGTCTATGTTACATTGTTTTTAAGACTATCTCTGCTGCCACTAGGGGACAAATGGTGCCTCTCCTGTACAGTGGCACCAAGGAAAGAACCACTGACTGAAGAATTAGGTTTCTGCCAAATGAGCGCTGTTCTCCCTTGCCACACCCACCCTGTCTCAAATTAGTTTTCCAATTAAAACTTTTTTTTTAAATTTGCACAATAACTCAGAAAAATGCAGATAACATAACTGATCAGTTTAATGTGTTATTTTAAGGTAATCTCACATGTAAGCACCATTTGTAAACACCACACTCATGCAACACTTCTTAACCTCTGTGTTTCACAGATAATAGATTAGTGACATCCACCCAAGATGTAAGTGGACACAGCAGCATAGAAGGGGTGAAAGCAAGATTATATTAGAAAGAAATGTGAAAATTAATGGTATGAGAGTAGAAAAAGTTATAGAAAAGGTAGTATCACACTAGCCAAGACAATAGTTAACAATAGGAGAAAACAGCACAGTACTTCAACGTCTTCAAAGAAGTCTCAAAAGGTGAAGGCTGAGACTTGTCCAGTTGGCTTCTAAATTAAACAGGACAGTGATGACATATTTGCATAGTAATTTGGTGGAGAAAAATAAAGGGATCATCAGAATACAATGAAGTGAATAGAAGGCAAAGAGACAAAAAGTTTTCTTTCTAGAAAAAATAAGAGGAAAAATATCCCATTCTTATGAATTGGAAGAATTAATCCTATTAAAATGTCCATACTATGCAAGCATTCTATGGATTCAATGCAATCTCTGTCAAATACCAATTTCATTCTCCATAGAAACAGAAAAAAATCCTAAAATTTATATGTAGTTACAAAAATCCCTAAATAGCCAAAGCAATCCTGAGCAAAAGGAATAAAACTTGAGTTATCTCACTACCTGACATCAAAACATTCTACAAAAACTCTTGTAGCCAAAATCAGCATAGTACTGTCATGAAAACAGACATGTAGACTAATGGAACAGAAAACAGAAGTAAATCCATACATGATAGCTAACTCTTTTTCAATAAAAGTATCAAGGACATAAATTGAGGAAAAGATAGCTGCAGATGGAAAGGGGACTGGAGACCTCATTCTTGGTAAGGGGAAACACCCCCAGGAAAAGGGAAAAACAGAAAAATGAGCAGAGCAAGGTGGAATTAAAAACAATTTTGGTAGTTTACTTTTAAACCAGCAGCTAAATTACCTATCTGAGCAGTTCCTGCTTTTGCTAGAAGCCTGGCCTGCAGGGAATACAGCTTGTAGAACCTCCTGTTGAGTCTGTAAAATGCTGAAGCAATAATGGCTGTAAAGGAAACTGTGTGCAAGGCCTGGGGATGAACACTAACCAGGCCCTCCCCTGCCCAATCAACACTCAAAGCAATAACCCATTGCGGGGATTTGTATTATGTCCAGAGCAGAGATCAAGGGAACATCTTGAGCCCTGAAATATAGGTGGGGGGTGGGAGGGCTCATACTGTATTTAAACAGAGGAAGATGTCTCTGGTTGGAGGTCAGAGGAAAATTCTTCTGTTCCACAGATTCTTCAAAGGAGCCTGACTCCATCCTGTCTGCTCCATAGGGAACTAGTGGAGATTAACCTCCCCAGGGAATCTGTGTGTGTAATAGACAGGAGGCTGCCCCCACTCAAGGCTCAGGTTTCAGACTTCTCAAGGCTGCTCAGACCCTTAAGTTCATGAATATAGATAGAATACAATGTACTCAAAGAAATTGCTAGCATTTTTGTTCCCTTCCTCAGCTTACCTTCTGGACTAAATAAGAAAATGGCCTTCAATAAAAGCTGAGAGGAACAAACACTCAGCGCCATTCGCTGGAACTCTACAGCTAGCCTCAGTCCCCTGTGTTTGCACCTTTAAAAACTCTATTCTGCACGTCTTCTTTGTCTCTTGCAGCTTTTAACTTTGTTTTTCTTTAGTCAATCACCTCCAGTTCCACAGGTCTTAAAGGACCTGCTCCAGGGAGGGAACATGGCAGATACCTTTTTCAATATATGGTTCCAGGAAAACTGAATATCCACATGCAAAAAAAAAAAAAAAAAAGGACACTAGACCCCTAAATATCACCGTTTACAAAATCAAATAAAAATGGATAGAATATTTAAATTTAGCACTTAGAACTATGAAACTGATAGAAGAAAACAGAGGAAATGCTTCAGGACATTGCTATGGGCAAAGATTTTTTTGGACAAGACCTCAAAAGCATAGGCAACAAAAGAGAAAATAGTGGGATTATATCAAGCTAAAATACTTTTACATGGCAGAGGAAACAATCAACAAAGTGAAGCGACAACATGCGGAATGAAAGAAAATACTTTCAAATTATCCATCTGACAAGAGATTAATAATCAAAATATATAAGTAACTCAACTCAATAGTAAAAACCCAAGTAATATGATTTAAAAAATGGGCCTTAGGATCTGAATGGACATTTCTCAGCAGTGGACATAAAAGGAGACAAAAGGTATGTGAAAAAATGTTCACTATCATTGATCATCAGGGAAATGCAAATCAAAACCACAATAAGAAATCATCATCTCACAGCTGTTAGAATGACAACAATCTGAAAGACAGGAAATAACAAATGTTGGTGAGGATGTGCAGAAAGGGGGAGCCTGTACATCAGTGATGGAAATGTAAGTAAGAATGCCGCTGTGGAAAATAGTATGTAGGTTCCTCAGAAAACCAAAAATTGAATTACTGTATGATCCAGCAATTTTACTATTGGATGTATCCAAAAGAGAGGAAATCAGTATATCGAAGAGATACTAGCACTTTCATGTTTATTGCAGAACTATTCATGAAAAGCCAAGATATAGAATCCGTATCCATCAGTGGACAAAAAGTGTGATATTTATACATAATAGGATATTGTTCAGCTATAAAAAAGGATGATGTCCTATCATTTGCAGGAACATAGATGCAAATGGAGGACAGTAAGTTAAGTGAAATAAGCTAAGCACAGAGAAGCAAGTGTCACTCATTTGTTCTCACTCATATGTTGGAGTTAAAAAATCAATTTCATGGAGATCAGGATTGGAATTGTGGTTACGAGAGAACTGGAGGGGAGGTGGAAAGGAGGAATAAGGAAGGAGTTGTTTAATGAATACAAAAATACAGCTAGACAGAAGGAGAAAGTCCTAGTGTTTGATAGCGCATGACAGTGGTCATAGCTAATGATAATTTGTTGCATGTTTCAAAATAACTCGAGAAGAAGATTTGGAATGTCCTTAACACAAAGTAAAAAGACATATGTTTGAGATAATGGATACCAATTACCCTGATTTTATCATTACACACTATATCCATGTATAAAAATATTACATGTACCCTGTAGATATGCATAACTTTTATGTATTAATTTATAAAAGAAGTAGCTTAGTAGAGAAAGAAACGAAACAAAAACCAATACTCACATGGAGGTTTAATCACAGAAGTTTATGGTAGTTTTGTTTTTCTTGTATGTTTGTTTTTAAGGCAATACAAGGTTAAGTCTCTCTATAGTCAGGTGGGAGAGGCTATTGAATAGTAAAGCACTGTGTGTGGAAGCCAGAGCACAACGTTGCAGGAGAAGGGAGAACACACAGTTAAGTCATAGAAAGGAAGACGCGTTATGAAAAGAGGGAGCATCTCCTTCTCTCCTAAGGGAGGTGGAAAGGGGGAATATGCCGAATGGAAGAGCATTTGAAACTGAGGGCATTGTCTACCTGGTTTCTGTCTTCTAGGTGAAAGAATTTGTAAGGACATTTCCTTATGTAGATAAAGACAGCCTCAACCAAAATGTTTTGGGGAATATTTTAGGAGAATGGAAGATGATATAATAGAAATAAAAGACTGTTGCTGAGAGACCAAAGGAAGTTGGAAAACATGCAAGGTATTTGCACTAATTTGCAAGTTGTGCAACACTTAAGCAACCAAGTAGGGAGATAAAGTGTAGTCTTATTTTACATGATCAGTCACAGAGTCTGGACTGGACAGAGAAGGAGATAAAACCAGAAGTATATCCAGGAGAGGGAAGGACCAAAAATTTGAGATTCGGATATAGTCAGATATTGAAGTAGCCTGGATGAAGTGGTAAAATAGCTGGAAGTGGATAAGCTTGTGGTTGGAATTTAGAATGTATGCATTTAATTTCACATATTGGAAGGTAAAAGGCATTACTACCTTAGTTCACTCAAACTGCTAAAACAAAGACTCCATAAATGAGATGACTTATAAACAATAGAAATGTATTTCTCACAGTTCTAGAGTCTGGGAAGTCCAAGATGAAGAGGGTGACAGACTTTGTGTCAGGTGACAGTGAACTTTCTGGTTTACAAATGGAAACATCCAACTGTGTCCTCACACGGTGGGAGGAGCTGGGGTCTTTCTGGAAACTCTTTTATAAGGGCATTAATTCCATTAATGAGGACTCCACCCGCATGACATAATCACTTCCCCAAAGACCCGCCTCCTAATACCATCCATGTGGGGGTTAGGATCTCAACATGTGAAACATTGTGACTACATAAAAAAAAATATTGATTAACATTTTTTATCTAACATTGTTAAAGCATATTTTAAAGAGGAAATAGGCTAAAATTGTATTAAATCGAAGCACTGATTGGTGCCCTTGGTTTATATTACATGTGTTTATACAGTAGTAAGTTTCTAACACTATCAGAAATTTGCTAATAAGGTTGGCAAATGATAATGCTATAAACAAAGAATTCTTGGCTTTGGAATGATGAATGGAAAGCTTAGGGAAATTAATAAAAAAGAAGATTATCTGAGATTTTTCTCTTATTAACTTTAGGCAGCACTTTCTATGCTGTCTTACTAAAGTCTCTGGCGTTATCTCATGGGAAGCTATATGTTGCAACTATGCATTTGTAGTATACATAGCACAGAAGGAAAGAGAAAGGGAAATGCAGTTTTTGAAATAGCTAATTCACGTTGAGCATAAAAATATCCACTGACCTGGCACCATTCTGTCAATTTTCCTCTCACTTTCTGTGTTGCTAGGGATGCATGCACCTAAATGGATGGGTGAAAGCTATTAGTAATATGTCACGAAAAGAAATTGATTTTTTCTTAATTTAAAAAATGCATCCTACCCAAGAGCTCTTTGGTGCTTTACAGAGATGGAGAGCCTCGATAATTTATTTATAGTGAGTTCTAAGGTAGGCAAGGGCAATCAAAAAACATTTCTTGCACAGTCTAAGGATATTTTAAAGTTTTAAAATATGACACTAAGGGAATGCTACAAATAGTTATTTCATACAAATCCTCTTATTTACTTAATCTAAAGATACCTCTTGACTAATTTTATAGTGTCTGATTATCCAGTGTTTGATTCAGTCACTTTAGTAAAAATGCCAAACGCAACACATGTATAGAAAGTGTTACCACAGATATTTATCATTATGAATTATATAGGCAATATACTCTACATCTAAAATCAAGTACATATTCTCAAGTAGTGTCAAGACTTTACATGCCTTGGTATTTTAACTTTTTAATTCATTAAAGGTGTTTTTTGCTCTTAAACACAGTTTCTTAAAGGTAGATACAATCTTGACATTTTACTTTTCAATCTTGAAGCCTACATTGACAGTACACTGACTGGTCTTTTTTCTTTCATTCTTCCTTCTCTTTCCTTATTCCTTTCTGAATAATTTAGTTGGTGATGAAGCCAAGCAAAGTAGGTTTCCAAGTAGAACTGTGCGTAGATTTCCAGCCAGAGTTTAGGAGAGTGGGCAAGGGGCTGAGTAAAGAGTGGGCCGGGGTTGAAGCTCAAGTGAGAAGAGTGTTCCAAATGCCAAATGCATTTGAGGTTGTGGCTTAGTGGGGACAAAGGATTGGTTACAGAAAGGACATTGATAAAATAGGTAAGTATATTCTATTATTGCCTGAGAAAAAATCATGACTATGGATGACTGAGCACCACTTGATGTGGTGCATTGGAGTTTGAAGTGTTGGAGGAATGTACAATTTCAATATGTGTAAGTGAGTATAGGAAAAAATACTGTGTGTATTTTCTAACTTTTCTCATTGAAAGGGCATAGTAGCAGTGACATCTCAATTATAATGAGCATGCTTACTTCCATATCTTGACTTCTAAACACCATTCTCCACTAAAGAAACACAGAGCTTTTTGGAGAAATGGCTGTTTCAGGGTAGTGGCAGGGGAAATAAAAAGGATCCAGAATCTATTGTGCTGGAAAGTAAGACAATGATCTACGAATGATCCTAGATATAATTAAAATGACAGGACATCGGCTTGAAGGGACATCCACTGGCCAAACTGGGAAAAACATGAGCATTAAAATAACCTTAAATATAACAGTGAATGTTTAGAACCCACTGAATATTCTAGGATTCCATAACACTGATATAAATAAAACAAATGAACCAATAGATGAGAAGAAACAGATCTTCCTCATGGCATAATGACAACTAATAGATGTAGAAGAGATGGTAGAAATAGAAATTTCCTATTTCATTGTAAATCTCCCCATTTTGATGGATATATTGCGTTTATTATGCAGGTGAATGTCCATATTTATAGGAAAACTGTACTAATCCAGAATTAATTACATGTGATTTTGGCAAATTACTCTCAAAGATTTAGAGAAAAATATTATACTGTTCTTGAAAAATACTGTTATTGTAAGTTCGAAATGATTTCAAAATAAAAACTTTAAAATACCACAATTATAAGGGGGGAATTTACCTAATAAATGCAATCATGTAACCTAATTCTCTGTATCCCTAATGAATCCCAAACAATTAAAAAAAGGGAATAAAGGATTAATATGAAAAATATAACTTGGCTACATTGTATACATTTTGATATTTCATATTCTCATAGGCATTATTTTCTAAATAGACCATAATTATAGTTCTAATGTAATTCATCATATTTTATGGAGGATTTTTTCATAATCTTTCAAATATTTGTCCCTTTTTATAGATCTCAAAATATTTCAAAATTATTTCTAGTTGCACTGTATTGCATAAAAGAATGTATCTGTTATAATTTCACTGTTTTAAAATTCATCTTGAATTTCTATGCAATATAATGTACAAATAATTTGTGCAATGTTCTATGAATACCTACAAATATTCTCTATTGCTTACCAAGATTTATATAATAATACTTAATTATACATCTTTTTGTTATGTTTATTTTTTGTCATTTTGTCAAGAACTGATAGAACTCTGATAAATTTGCTTAAAGAATACATTGCCAGGAATTTTTGTCATCCTAACAGTTTTCCCATTTATTTTATGGTAATATTCAGCACATAAACATCTATGACTATTTAATGTTCATAATTTACTGTAATTTGGTTTATTTTGAAACAATCTTGAACACAAAAGTTGCAATAGCAATACAAAAATCTTTCACTGATTTCCCAAATCATTTGAGAATGTGTTGCCTGATGTGATGCTTCCCTATTCCTGACTATGTCAGTGAGGTGAATTTCACCCCCTGTCCCCCCACCCCCTCCAAAAAAGCCATTTGCCTAAAACAGAAACCCAAATCATGAAATAAGTATTGTTATATTACCTAATCTCAAGAATCCATTAAAATTTTATCAAATGTTACAGTAATGTTTTTTTCCTAGCAAACGATCGAACCAAGTTCAACACATTTTCGTTTTTATATTTGTAGTCTCTTTCAATACGGAGCAGTTCTTTTCATTCCTTGACTTCATGACCTGGACATTTTTAAAGATTATAGGCTAGTTATTTGGGGCTTGTTTGCTGCTTTCACATAATTAGATTCAGGTTTTGCAACTTTGGAAGGAGAATCACGGAAGTCCGACTGTGCTTTCACTGAATTCTCTTCACAACTTCAACTTACTCTTTTCAGTTACTGGTGATGATATTTGATCACTTGGTTAAGGTAGCACCTTCCAGCCTTCTTCACCATAAAGTTATTTTTTCTCCCTTAGCAATGAATAACAATTTTGTGGAGAGGTACCTTGAAACTTTGTAAATACCCCATTTAAAAACTTTCCCTTTATTCATTTATTAATTTATATCAGCATGGATTAGTGGCTTGTCAAGGATCTATAATACATTAACAGACCATGATCCATTATTGTCTGTATTAATTTTGGAATCTTAGAATGTGATCTAATTTGGAAATAGAGTCTTTGCAGATTTGTAATTAGTAAAGATGAGGCTGTACTGAATTAGAATGTGTCGTAATTCCAGACCCAAATAGTTTCCTTATAAGATGAGGGGAGAGAGAAACAGAGAGAAGGTTATGGCAAGATGGAGAAATCACTGATGCAGCTACCAGCAAAGGAATGCTAAAGATTGCTGGCGACTGCCAGAAGCTCGGGGAGAGGCCTAGAGCAGATTTTCTTTCAGAAATTTCAGAGGAAGGCACCAACCTTGTTGACACTTTGACTTCAGTATTCCAGCCTCCTCTATTATAAAGGACTAAATTTCTGTTGTTTTACGGCACAAAGTTTGTGATACTTTGTTATGTCAACCTTAGGAAACAAATATAGAAGACAAAGGGATTAGCAAAAGAGAAAAGGTGCTCATGTAAGCAGTCACGTAATGTCAACCATAAAAAAATGATAAAACACCATATTGTCCAATATGAACACTTAAATTAAATTTAAAATTATTTCTTCATTTGAACTAGCGACATTTCACGTTTTCATTAGCCATATGTCCCCCACCCTACTCTTCAACCTCAGGAAACCACTGGTCTGCATTCTTTACTATATTTTTGGCATTTTCTAGAATTTTCTTAAATAGCATCATACAACATCAATTCCTTTGTGTCTGGCTTCTTTCCCTGAACATGGAGATCCTTCCTGTTGTATGTTTTAGTAGTCTATTCTGTTTATTTCTGGGTAGCATTCCACTCCACAACAATTTGTTTATCTGTTCATTAGATGTAAACATTTGAGCTGCTTCTAGGTTTTGACTTTTAAGGATAATGCTGATACAAATATTTGCTTATCATTTTTCATGTTGATAACATGCTACATTACTTTTATATTACCCATGGCAAATTATCAAAAACTTATTAGCTGGGGTTGGGTGCAGTGGCTCACACCTATAATCCTTAGTACTCTGGGAGGCGAAGGCAGGTGGATTGTCTGATTTCTCAGGTTCAAGACAAGCCTGAGCAAGAGTGAGACCCTGTCTCTAAACAACAGTCAAGAGTAGTGGCTGGAACCTATAGTCCCAGCTACTTGGGAGGCTGAGGCATGAGAATCACTTGAGCCCAAGAGTTTGAGGTTGCTGCGAGCTATGATGCCACAGCAATCTACCTGGGGTGACAAAGTGAGACTGTCTCAAAAAAAAAAAAAAGTATTAGTCGAAAACAGCATCTATTTATTATCTCACTATTTCTGTGAGGCAGTGATCTAGGTGTGATTAACTGGGTCCTCTGCAAGTCTGTAATCAAGGTTACAGAGCTGAATTCTGACCTTGAGATAGCTCCACCTTGGGAAGAATCTGCTTCTAAGCTTACTCAGGGAGAAAACAGAATTTATGTCTTTGTTGTTTTAGAACTGAAGGTCTTAATTTCTTGCTGTTTGATAATCAGAGGCTGTCTTCTCCTGCTAGAGGCCACCTGAATTCTGAGTACATACATAAGTCTTTCACATCATTTGCTTCCCCTACATAGCCATTACTTATTTCGTCATACCTGCAAGGAAGAGTCTCTAGGTTGACTAATAGCAAGACTAATTCTTAGATAATATTATACAATCACAGGAAGGATGGACTTACTATCACCTTTGCCATATTCTGTTGGTTAGAAGAAGGTCATAGGTCATACTATTAATTCAAGAGTAGAGGATTAAAAAAATATCTGAACTCCAGGTGCTGGAGATCATGGCCAGTGGGAACCTCAGATATTGTCTGCTGCACTTATATTTCTCTTAGTATCCAGAAGTGGAATTACTGAGATATGCCTGGCAAGTTATAAGGCAGTACCAAACTGCTTTCCGAAATGGCTGTACTATTTTGCATTGTTGTGACCAAGGCCCTACTGCTTTGGGTCATTATTTATAATTGATGAATATAGAATAACCATTGTTCATTTTTTGGTTTTTGACATATGCGAGATTTTAATTTATATATATTTCTTTAAAGCAATAGATTTTGTAAACCCAAGGAACTTTTCTCTCTTAAAAGAAGAATTTTGGCAGCATCTGTGGCTCAAAGGAGGAAGGCGCAGGCCCCATATACCAGATGTGGCGGGTTCAAACTTGACCCTGGCCAAAAACTGCAAAAAAAAAAAAAAAAAAAAGAGGTATTTACTCTGTGTTGCTCTGTGTTTATACTATTTTTAACTAATGAAAAAATGAAACAGCAGTTTTGGTAGAGAGATGATGCCAAAGCTGTGCAGGAGTGAGTTTGTCAGAGACCACGGGAATTAGAAATGTTAGCAGCAAGCACAGACACCATTCTCTAAGAATTTTGCATATGGAAGCAGACAAATGGTGCTAGCATAGGGGTCAAATTTTGTATGTTCTTAAAATGGGAGATTTTATAATATAATATCTGTGCACTATTGGAATAATCCACTAGTCTTTTATCCTACTGCAGGATAAAGAGTTCTTGCATTGTCACATGTGGAAAGGCAATGTATGTGCATTCGGACGCAGAGTTTGTGGTGGAAAAATGTGATCACAACGCCAGTCTGTGGCCAAGCCTGGATGCAAATGCAGCCAGTCTAGCTCCTGAGTCCGTGCTGTTAACCACTTCCCTGTGTTGCCAAGTACACTTTCCCACAGTTATGCATCTCTTAAATCTTTAAATAACAGAAACACTGTAGAAGCTCAATATAACAAATTAATTTCTGCCTACAGCTTTGTTTCCTCTGATGATAATATGCTTAATCCTTCCACTTTGCAACCTTTAAGGTGAACCCAATTTTATGAACTTTTTATTTAAAAAGAAAGCCTCTTGACTCTCCCTCCCCAGCAAACTCATCTTCCTATTCATCCCCTTCCATCAAAGACAGATTTCTTGCAAGTGTATTTAATATTCACAGCCTCACTTTCCATCTGCTCATCAGTTCACTGCATTATGGATTTAGGAGTTTAACCTTCACCCATCCTCTGATACTCATGTCCTAAATATTACAGAGATGTCTAAAAGATCAGGTCTCTTGGGATTATCCTCCTTAACCTCTCTTCACTTTCTACTATTGCAAACATGTTTCTTCTGAAGATTTCTTTTATATTCTGTCATACAATTTCCTCTTGCCTCTTTTTCCAATTACTCCTTGATTACTTAGTGATTATCACAGGCTTTTTGTCCTTAGTCCTAGAGTTTTACCTGCCACATGTACTCTAAGACTCCTCACTCCATAACTTCAGTGTCAGCATTTCTTCCAGTATAATTCCATAGATCAAACCGTCTAGCAAACACCTTTACCTGGTGGTCTCACAAGACCTCAAAGTTTGCATCTGAAAATTTATACCATTATTAGCCATCTACAAGTCGCAGCCCCTCCCCAGACCATCATGATTTTCAGCATGCTGTGTAATAATATCACTATTCCACAGCTCTCCAAATCACACCTTTCCTTTAAAAACAAAGAAAATGCAAATTCACTACACTGAAAACTAAAAGCAACATTGAAGTTATTGTCAAAATGTAGTAAGATTTGCAGTTGATTGAATAGTAATGAAATATCCATTTAGTTGTCTAGCTTATACCTGGAACAGAGAAAACCTGGACATTTAAATATACTTCTCATCATCTTATCATTTAAATATACTTCTTACTCCTGAATGATGAAGAAAAGGGACTATTCTAAACAGAGAACTTGGCAGCCATTCTTCTATTGCATGATGGAGGTTTTTGTGGATAGTTAGAGGACTGTTTTCATCCGTATCTCTCTCTCTCCTTCCAGAAAACAATTGAGTGGAAAGTTACGTGATGATTGAAGTGGCACACTGCCTCCCGACAGGTTTCTCTGAAGTTCTGAGGAGAGGAGACTTTTATGTATTATACCTGTCATGAGACCACAGCACCACGACTTACACATGTAGGAAAGAGTCTTGAGTAGTAAGTGAAAAGCCTCTGTACATCAGGAATTGAAAGACAAACTGCTTCCATACGTGCTCTTAGGTTTCTAAGAGAGGGATCCGCAGAGGCAAGGAAAATCCAAAGGCACGCTAGAAAACTAGAAGAGCAAGGAGGCAAAAAAGTGAAACCATCATCAAACATCATGCACAAAACAATCCCCAGGAAATAATTATCTCAGAATTCAAAATAAAATGTAGAAAATTTGTCCATTCTCATCAATGAAAACCAATGAAGTTTTTTTATTAAACAAAGTCAGAATTCCACAGGGGCAGGTCGAGATAAATGGACAAGAACATGGGATGTAAGAGTATGTCAAGGAAATAAGGAAGAATTATAAGGAAAACAGAACCAAAACAGTCAAATTTTAAAACCCTTATCAGAGCCATACAGGTTAGCATTGACACTCAAAGTAACAGAATGTGGTCTGAGGGGTTCTGCTAGACTGCAGAGGAAAAAGTTCAAAATATCAAGTAATAAGGGAACACGTAACTGCTGGGTAAAACAGGAAACAGAAACACAGGGTAACTTTAGAGGTTGGTATAAATAAGACATTTTGAGCAATGGGAAAAGAAGAATAAAATATAATTCAAACACATTTTTCTGAAGTACAAATATTGAATATCAAAAATACTGATAACAATGGTCTATATTTTCTCCCCAAAAGAATGCTGGTACACTTTATCAAAAAATTTTCAATTCTAAGATTACACAATATCAGAATCAGCTATCAAATGAGAAAACACACACACATACACTCTTGTCTTTCCCCCAAATATATGTCTTAAGTCAATGGAGATGCATCAATATACATCTTAAGTTTGTATCATAAGCATTTTATACTAATTTGTCTTTCATGAGAAAAAGGAACAGGTGATCTTTGCTATATAGAAACTGAAAGCACACCACGTACATGCTATTTTTAAGAGGTTTTTGAAGACTTGCCTTCAAAATTTGGCTCCAGTAACAACATAAATATAAAGATCTTAAGATGTGGATACTGAAATTTAACTATTTTATATCAGAACTATTGCTTAAAAAGATAATAGCAAAATCTTTTATTGAACTAGCTAGATGGATGATACACAAAGATCGATAAGCAAGGAGTAATAGAAAATTCTATAGAAGGTAAAGCATCAATGAAATGGTAGAAGAGACATCAGATAAAACTTCTTGTTAGCTCTACTCATTACCCTCAAAACATCTAGATAGGAAACCATAGAGCTTGTTGTTGCTCTCAGCAATACAGCCCGGCTTTCCCTACCACTGCCAGGACCAACATTGTAAACTTGCTGAAAGATCAATCCCATAGGCCTCTAGTTTGTACTCCTCATAGAAACTACCAGGACTGAGCCTTCTGGTAGTTTCTATGAGGAGTACAAACTAAAGGCCATGTCTTCATATGGTGATTACAAGGCCATGAGGGCTATTTTAAATAGTTCAATGAAAATATTTCAGATTGTATATAAAGTCAGCACATTGTGCCCCTTGTACACAATTATGATTTAATAATAATTTTAAAAAAAGAAACTACTAGGACTAATTATACTATCACTTATATTCAGGTTCTCCTTACCCACTACATAGAACATGAAATTTCCAGATCATCCCTTTATTAGAGAAGGTGTAACATTGACCAGGCAAAACGTTGACCTCATATGCTCTAAGGAGGTTCAATCTGCCATTCCCATCATGTCATGTGGCTCCAGACCTTCTTAGGCCCATTGTCTTGCTAATCCCATGTACAAAAAATATTTTTTAGTGCTTGCTTTACTGTCCTGAAATGAAATTTATGGACAACAAACCTGCATAATTTAAAAATTTGTCCTAGGAAGATAGGATGGAAAAATATAAGAGAAATTATGTATGATAAAATGTATGTTATGTTGATGATCAGACATGACAACACTAGAAGAGACAATAAAGTGATAAGAATTTATGGTAAATTATGTCATCAGGATGTGATCACTACGAGGGCAAATTGATACATTTCATTTGCAATTTAAATACAGAGTGGTGGTGTAGTTGTTACCATGATTTTCTAACATGTTGAGTAACACCTGGTAGATTTCCGAACAAAATACAGTATCATCTTCCTTCAAGTTAAATGGCCATCACATTCCTGGAACATTTCCTGTTAAGTAAAGTTGAGAGGAAAATTTTTGTAATTATATATAAAATGTACAGAGGTTATAAGTGGACACAATTATGAGCATGTTTTTTCACATACATTGATTCCTCGTCTGTGTGTTGACATTGGTGTGTGATAAAGAATATTTATTTATTTATTTGTTTGTTTGTTTTCTTTAGGGACTGTACCATTTATTCTAGGATATTTAGAAATTTTAGCATCCTTCTATTAATAAAGTGGTATTTCTCCAATCATAGCTACAACCAAGGAACTCACAAATTTCCACAAAACCCCTAGGGGGCGATACTACCTTTGTTGAGAAACTTTCATTTAGAATTAGTATGAGACCTTTATTATAGCCAAGAAAGAAGACTCTAAGCTGTAAGTTTGGCTACACCTTGCAAAAATATGTAAACATAACCATGCTGATAGAAAGTAGCCTGAGATGTTTCCAGAAAAAAACTGCCCATCAGAATTATGTGTTTTTACTTCTACTTTTGGTATGTTTAAACTCAATTACCAAATTGGTTCTGTTCTTGTTTTGAAATTCAAAAAGGACTTCTATATTAAACATGATTATCCTTATATTCTCAGAAAAGCTGAGCATCACAAAATTTTGTAACTAAGAATTTATTCTAATATTTCTATGAGAAAGAAAAGCTGTTCTTCTGCAATGCCTTTATTTTATAATACTAAATCATTGTTAATAAGTCTATGTGTTTTAAATGGTATCAAATAATAAAACAAAGTTTTGATGATACAACAAATTTACTAATTTGGGTAAGAGGAGTTAAAATATTAGTTTATGTAAAATGCTAAAGAACTCAAATGTTAAATGATGTGAGTTATCAGTCTAGGCCAAAATTAATTGGGAAGACATTTTTTATACACATTTAGTTTTACCATAACAAAATAACTTGCACACTTTTAACATTTAACTGGGCATTATCTTTCTTTTCTGTGAAACAAAAAGAAAATAAAAAGAAATAATAACCAGGAACTAAATTTTGATAAAGAATGTCAGTTCCAAATAAGATCCCACAAGTTCTGCTAACTCTGCTATCAACTGACAGGGCTCAAGTCATCATTAAGGGGGAGATTTTATTTTAAAACTATCGTCTTAAAATTCAAGGATCCCCATTAAACATCACATCATCCCACCAAGGGAGAAGCCGTGTTTCCAATGGCCCATTTAACCTACCCAAACATCTCTAACCTACCCTTTGGTGTCCTTCTATAATCCCATTTTTTAAAATTTTCTTTTCTTTTTATAAATAAGAGAAAGTAGGCAGATACTGTCAGCAAATACTAAGTGTCCATATTCAAATGGAGATAAATGTAATTAAAAGCTAGAATTCTAGCACTACTACCCAAGGACCTAGCACTCTCCAGCTTCCGGCAAAGCAAAGATAGAGCAGATTTTCCTCTTTCGCACAGAGTGGGGTGGTGTTGATTCTACACAGTTTCTGTTTGGACAGGATGGGATAAAAAAGGAAATTAAAAGAGAAAGGAGTAGAAATTCTTCCTCCCCCACCCAAATAAGTTGAGAACTGGAGGGTAGAAAAGGAGACCTTAAGAAGTGGGCAACTGATAGTAAGAGGGAAAAAAACCAAAACAAACAAAGAAAAAACACTACAACTTGCTCCCAGGAACTGTAGACATTTTTTAAACGGAAGGTTGGGATCCATGAATGTTGTTTGTCACCTTTCCCTCCATTGCCCTTTCCTTCCACCCCTTCATCATCTGCATCATCTTCACCTTGGTCTTCATCAATATGTTCCAATTCCCCTTTTTAAATATCATAATCTTCTTCTTATTCTTGGGAAGGCATTTTTATGCCACAAGTTCTGCTAACTCTGCTATCAACTGACAGGGCTCAAGTCCTGTGTATACACACACACACACACACACACACATATATGTGTACAATTATATATAAATATAAATTTTATAATTGTATATATATATATTTTAAAATTAAGCTGAAAAATGTCAGAAAAGGTCGATTTCATTTGAAGAGAGCTCATGGAGAATGAAGACACAGCTGAGAGATTACCCAAGTTATAAAATGAAACAACATTTTGTTTACTAAGGCCTAAAGCATAGGTAGAATTCAATTATTTGTCTTTTTTATAAGGTCAAATCTTTTCTTTACTTTGATGTTTTTCTTTTTAAAATATAGAACACCAAAAAAGTCTTGATCGTTACTAACTAGACATTTTGAGTGATTTGACTGCTTAGCTGAGGGCATCGATCCTATTCTTGACTTTTATACTCCAGTTTCCAATTCATAGTAACATTTGAACATATTGATTCCCCTAGGAACTTTTTTGTGAAATAGAAGATATTATCTGATTATCAAAGCAAGACATTATTCTAAACCACAGCAAAGCTATGTTTTTTCCCAGAAATATCAATGATTCGATTTGTAGCCTCAGATAACTAACAAAGACTTAAACGGTGCATTGGTAAAATTCTTACTCTGGGCTTTGTGTCACCAATATTTGTATTTCTGACAATTTACATTTTTTGTATAATTATTCACTTTCCATAATTATTCTAATTCCTCCCAAAAGAAGTTTGATTCTCTCTCTCTCTATATATATATATATATGTGTGTGTGTGTGTGTGTATACAATCTATGTATTATATGTATTTATACACATATATGTACACATATATAGAGAGAGTATTATATGTGTATGATGTACATTCCACCCATATACACACACTATATGTGTATGTATACACAAATTGTAAATGAGTTAAATTTAGTAAGAAAAATATCCACGAATATATATTAAGTTAATAAAACTCCTACTACTAGAATTATATAATTTCTTTTAAAATATTTCATTCAATTGTTAGTTTATAACAATATAACCCAAAAGAAAATAAAGAAAGGAGCCACATGAAAACACCATTAATGCCCAATTTGAAATCATTGTATCAACTCATAGAAAAGGTTCCTAAAATTATAAGTAAAATTAAAAAGGGTGGCAAAATACATCAAATTTAAAATAATTGCCAATTCCGGGACAAAATTAATGATCTGAATTATCCCAGCAGGTTTGGTGGTCTTTTCTTTGTGTGGGCCACCTGCTTTCTCATTTCTTCGCATGCTGACTTTTCACACTCATTCACATAACCCTATTATTGACCATGTTAGTGTTTAAGAGCTTTGTGATTTTTAAAAGGATATGTGTGGAGGTCATGTTTAAGCCATTGTTCACTGCTATTATAATTACAGTGATTATTATCTAGGGAAAGCTTTTTTTTGGCAGATTTCCACCAGAAGTCTAAAACTTGCATCTAAGTTTATTTTCATTAAGCTATTGATGTTTGTCATCCTGTTTAAAGTGATATTTCATTCTAATTCTTTTAAGAATTTGGTAAGTATATTGAATTTCATATCTGCCAACAGGGCTTCCAAATTTATTAAAAAATCAGTTAACTAATCATTTTTTTAATTTTAGATAAATCTTTTCTTCTTTATTTTTTAAAGTATACATCCAGAAATGTGCACAAACCTTAAGTAAATTACTGATTAATTATTGCAAAGTAAAGACACCCACATGCACACCACCGAGGTCAAGAAACAGAACATTACTAACACCCAGAGCCCTCCCTACATTCCTTCCCACCACTGCCATATTTTTCCTCTTTAAAGGGACGACTATTATGACTTATAACACCAGAGATTAGCTTTGCTGGGTTTTGAACTTCACATAAATGAAGTTAGATGATACCTATTCTTTTGTAACTGGCTTCTTTAAATCCACGTTACATTTGTGAGATTCACCAGTGATGAGTGCAGCAATGGTTAATTTATTTTCATTTTGTAGAGTCTTCCATTGTGTGACTATAACAGTTTATCTGTTCTTTTTTGATTTATTTTTATTTTTTTATTAAATCATAAACACACAGATCATATATACATTAATGCATTTATGGGGTACAATGTGCTTGTTTCATATAGAATTAGGAATGCTTATATTACACTGGTTAATATATACCTCATCTTATTTATTTAATTATTGTGTTAAGACATTTATACTCTATACTGATAGACCCGACATGTACCCTTGCATTATGCAACATAGGTGGGATCCCACCATTCACCCTCCCTCTCTCTGACCTCCCCCTTCCTCTTCTATCCCCCCGCCTTCCTCCTTCATCTCGGGTCATAGTTGTGATCTATTCCTCATATGAAAGTGTGAGTGATTGTAAATTGAGTACATTGGATAGTTTTTCTTCCATTCTTGAGATACTTTACTAATTAGGATATGTTCCAGCTTCATTGATGTAAATGTGAAAGAGGTAAAGTCACCATCTTTTCTTAAGGCTGCATAATATTCCATGGCATACATGTACCACAATTTATTAATCCATTCATGGGTTGATCGGCATTTGGGCCTCTTCCATGACTTGGCTATTATGAATTGAGCTGCAGTGAACAATCAGGTGCAAGTATCTTGTTATAAAGTGATTTTTTGGTCTTTTGGATATACACCCAGTAGAGGAATTGCAGGATCAAATGGCAGGCCTACTTTTAGATCCCTGAGTATTCTCCATAATTTTATTAAAGACTGTCACAGACCAGGACATTAAACAACATATAATGCATATTTGTGATGTCAGTTCAGACATCAGTTAAATTTAGTAAGAAAAAATAACCACAGATATTATTAGGTTAATAAAACACTATTGTAATTACAAAATTTCTTTTAAAATATTTCATTTGATTGTTAGCTTATAATAATATAAACCAAAGGATATAAAGAAAGTGGCCACATAAAAGAACCATTATGCCCAATTTTAAATCATTATATCAATTAATAGAAAAGGTTTCTAAAATCATAATTTAAAATTTGAAACATAGGATTTTTCCAGAAAGTTATTTTAAGAAAGGGAAAATTCATAAAACTATAAACATTTGCTTTTTATCAAGATTACATTATACATTCCAACAATTACCCTCCTTGATGTTTACCCAAAGAAGCTGAAAACTTATATTCACACAAAAACCTATAACAGATGTTTAGAGACAGTGGTTATTAAGGGCTGGGGGAGGGATGGATGAATAGGTGGAGCACACGATTTGTATGGCAATGTTCTCTATGATGTTTTAATGGTAGATTCATGTCATTCTATAGTGACCCAAACCCATGGAATGTACAAGAGCAAGAATGAACTCTAATGTAAACTGTGGACTTTGGATGACTATGAAATGTCAGTAACAAACGTATCACTCTTGTGGGCCATGTTGATAGTGCATGTGTGGGGGAAGGCGGTGTATGGGAAATCTCTATACTTTCCTCTTAATTTTCCTATGAATCTAAAAAGGGTCTCAAAATAATGTTATTTAATAGAAATTATTTTATACCGTATGACCAGTAAAAATTATGTCTAAAATTATATATGTGAATCACTAGTTCCAAATAAATAGGAGAATAAGTTTTGTGAGAAATTTTACTTTTGTTCAATATTTGTTACATACCAAAAAGAAAGCTAATGGAAATCTTTTAGAAAGAAGTTATTTAGTAGTAAGAATTGAAATTGTGTACGTCATATTTAATCAGAAAATACCTAAAATGATCCACTACCTGAGAGTTTTGGTTAATCCATTGTATTATGTTTGTGCTTGTGTGGTGACAATGGGGATGAAATGATATCAGCATCTTAAGCATGAAAGTTCAGCATGTACTTACTCTCTGTGAGTTATAAGACCCTTGTTTAAATAAATTCTCTTGAAAATCAACCTGGATCTTTGTGTCTTAGCCTGGCATATCTGGGAAACTCGATTCCATCTTAACTGTTCTTTCTCATCTGCTTCAGGGGGCCCAGGCAACTGCCACAAACTTCACTACCCTGTGACCTGGAGGTACTGGGAGGCCCACATGCTGAGAGACTACACAGCTGAGGAATGGCTTTTATGTCTCCAGGCTAGACCTGATCTATCTGGAACAGTATAGCCCTGGAATGTGAAGAGACGTGAGAAAATAGCCAAACACCCAGGGCCGTCTCAGCCTTTAAGCATAGAGGCAAAGAAGAAGAAAGGAAAGGAGAAAGTAAGAGAAATAAGAATTGGGAGGAAATAAAGAAGAAGCCAAATACTGGGGAAAAGAATTTCTATTCAGTCAATGGTGCTAGAAGAACTACTTAGCCACATGCAAAAGACTGAAACTGGACTTATACATCTCACCACTTAAAACAATAAATTCATGAATCTAAGACACAAAACTATAAAAACTCTAGAAGAAAGTGTGGAGAAGTGTGATTATTACGGCCCTTCGAAAAGAATTTATGAAGAAGACACCAATGGCAATTGCAACGACAGCAAAATAAATAAATAGAACATGATGAAGTTATAAAGTTTCTGTACAGCTAAGGACACACACAATTAACAAAGCAAAGAGACAACCTTTAGAATGATAGAAGATATTTGTGCACTTCAAATCTGTCAATGGGCTAATAAGCAGAGTCTGTAAAGAACTCAAGCAAATCAAACAAAAAAACCCCAAACAACCCCATTAGTAACTGAGAAGAAACTTGAACAGAATCATTTGCCACAAGGATAGACGAATGGCCAACAAACAAGTGAAAAAACACTCATTGCCCCTAATTATCAGAGGAATTCAAATCAAAACCACTTTGAGATACACTTAATTTTGCTGAGAATGGCCCAAAGCAGCATATGCTTGTGTGGATGTGGAGAGTTGGGAACGCTCATGCACTGTTGGTGGAACTACAAACTAGTACAGCCTTCATGGAAAGAAGTATGGAGATTCCCTCAAGAAGTAAAAGTAGATCTTCCATTTGATCCTGTATTTCCATTACTAAGTATCCACTCAAAAGAAAAAAAGACATTTTACCATAAGGGCATTTGCACTCAAATGTTTATAGCAGCACAGTGCACAATCACAAAGATGTTGAAACAACGCAAGAGTCTTTCAACCCATGAATGGCTTAATAAACTGTGGTATAGGTATACCAGGGAATACTTGTATTCAGTCATAAAAACATGGAGATTTTATATCTTTTTAACAACCTGGAAGGATTTGGGGAACATTCTCTTAAGTAAAGTGTCAGAAGAACAGAAAAACGCTTATTTCACGTACTCAATACTAAGTTGTAACTAGTAGATTTACAACTACAGGATCCAAATTCAGAGGGGTCTTGGTACATTTCCACCAAGCAAGTACAATCCATGGGTATATATCATACTTCCTGGGTGAAGAATACAACTACAACTCAGATTTTACCTTACGAATGCAAACATATAACCTAATTGTATGTACCCTCATATTAATCTGAAACTTAAATATATAAATATATAAGTATCATTATTATCCTTTACATAAAAGCTCAGCATATAATTTCTTTCAGATGTAAATGAATAAGAATAAAACAAATGAAAATCACAGAAAGCAATCTGAAGGCAGGACACTTGGAAACCTAAAAATGTAGGCATTTTATTTCTCTAAATCTAAAGCTTATATATACTTTCAAAATTTGTTGTTTGCCTGTCTTACAACATTTTAAAATGTAAGTGATTCTCATCAAAACATATTTGTGAGGACAGGCATATGTACTTCCAAATATTTATTTAAAATGTATACAATAGCCCAGAAATCAGAAGAGTTGCTTGCCCTTTCCAAGACTCACTTTCCCTGTGTGTAAAATGGTGCTACATAAATTAAATTTAGGATATCGTTGTAATTTTTTCCTTCAGTAAAAACAAAAGTCCAAGAATTAAGTAGAACCAATACCTATAATTGTCTAATATGTACCAAAATGTGATGGCGTTTAATACAGGTTAGAGCACCTATGAAGCTTTTATGGTAGAAGTTCTCTTATCCACCACTTTTCAACTCATTTACACAATGAATGAAGTTCTATGTTTCCTCAATAAAACACACTCACTGATACATCTGGATGCTGTACAGACTGCCTGGGCACTGCTCCTAACACAAGTGAAGTTATATAAATATCAAGGGTCAGTTGAGTTTTAAATTTAATTTTTGGAAACTAAGTTAAATGCTTTGTAAAGACTCTATAAAGTTGGTCATTAATAAAAACAATTGCTGATAAGTTAGAAGAACAGAAACTAGGATCCTCAAGTCTATAGTGGATTTTTAAATATAGCCATTGATATTTAGGTTTTATGAAATTAAGAGCAATTTATTTCATATTCTATCCTTGTTATAAAATGAACAAAATAAAGGTAGGTATTTAATTATTAAGCAAAGTCAATGACCCAATATATAAGTTTTACATTTAACAGTTTCATTAACTGGAAGACATTTGGGTTATACTGGCAATCCCTGACATATGAGCCCATGTGCATATTTAATAGAATACAAATATTTTACAATATAGTAGCATAGTTACATATTTGGTTGGTTGAGGTATAAACTACACACATCCTACATATTTCAAAAATAAATTTCTTAAATAAAAACATACAAAAATATAAGCAAGGTGCAACATTATAATGTTATCCCCCTAATACAATATCTATTGACCTATAATTTGGGGGATCCATAGTCCAGAAAAAATCATCTACCATCTAAACCCAGCCATGCCATCGAACTTTGTAATAGTGATGTTTGGAATTTAGGACTTGAATGTATTTTTCTTTCTTTCCTTCCTTCCTTCTTTTCTTCATTTTTTTTTTTTTTTGAGACAGATTTTCACTGTGTTGCCCTTAGTAGAGTCCCATGGAGTCAGAGCTCACAGCAACCGCAAACTCTTGAGTTTAAGTGATTCTTTTGCCTCAGCCTCCTGAGTAGCTGGGACAATAGGCACCTGCCACAACCCTAGATGTTGTTGTTGTTGTTGTTGTGGTAGTTGTCATTGTTGGTTAACTGGCTTGGGCCAGGCTTGAACCTGCCAGCCTCAGTGCATGTAGCCAGCACTATAACCACTGTGCTATGGGCACTGAGCCTATTATTTATTTATTTTTTTTTTTTAGGGTTCTTTATTTTTTTTAAATAAAGATCCATTATGAACTATTATTGACAACCATTCCTATTATTAATAACCATTAACACTGACCACACATGGCTTATCAGTGCAGTCCATTTTTAGTCTTGCTTACTTAAATGAGTCTAAAATATTTGCTCACTGGTAAAAAGGGTGATGGTTTCTGCTCAATGATGAAAAAAATATAAAGAAAAAACAGACAAATGTCTTTTTTCCATTTGATGTCATTAGATTGAATTTAAATACAATTTTAAGAAAACTTGCATTCAATCTTCAGAATTGAGGACTATCATGATCATCTTCTACAATATTTGTATAGAAATGAGAAATGAATAGGCTTTAAAATCTGACAAGTGCCAGTGAATATAAAATATTATTACTGCATAAGTTTTCATTAAAGCATGATCTTAAGAAAAAGACCCTTCAAAGGAACACATTTTTGCAAAGAATTTTAACTGCTTTTCAAATTATTATTCTTAAAATTATTTAGTGGCAACTTCAGCACTATTTTTTAAATTACTAAGTGTGATTTTGTGGAAAATACTGTTTAAAATATTATAAAGCACAGATTTCTTATTTCTTCGTTTATTAAAAAATGGGTTTTGTTCAGTGTCAGATAGTTTGTCCTATCAGTATATGTTTTGTAGTTAAAAATGGTGTTTGGTGTATATTTGATAAATTAGTTAAATACCAAATGGTTTTAACATGACTGTTATCTCATCATACAATCTGAATCCTTTGAATGCATTCCAAGGACATTAACAAATAAAAGAGAATAACTACAAGAATCCTGTCCATTCTCTACTTATAACAATGTGACTAATTAATGAAGGGATAAAATGCTAGACAGAAAGATGGACCCCACTTTGATGCAATAATTGATAAAATTTATTACACCTGCAGGGGGCTGATACCATAAACTCATGCAGCCCCGAATGCTAAGTGAGCAATCCTTTTATACCATTTTTCTTGTGTGGTCAGTAAAGCAAGCTAGCACCATACAGAAGCTAATCATAGCAATTAAGGCAGGGTCGCAGGGTGGGGGGTACATATTGGTTCATAAATCACAAGATACATCATAAGTTAATTACTTCATGGTTTATGCATAGTTCAGGGGTACAAGGAACGGGTATAGGAGTTGGGTAAGTTTCCAAGGAACTCGGGACTTTCCACCAGGGGGTATTGCACCACGGGCTTCTTTAAATCATACCCCTCCCTTCCCTTCCTTCTGTATGCTTATCTCTTCTTCCAGAATTTATCTCCTCCGCCCTTGTGGGGGCTGGGGCTAAGACACAAAACACTTCCCCTTTGAAGGATAAAGGGTTTGTTATATTCTTTAAATCTATGGGTTGGGGGATTAGTAGCAGGGGTAGGGGGCTTGGTGCAGGGACAGGGGGCTTAGTTATTTACACAGCAAAGGTTTAATAACAAGAATCTGCAGAGAACTCAAATGTATTAGCAAGATAAGAACAAGTGATTCCCATCTCAGGGTGGGCAAGGGACCTGAAGAGAAACTTCTCAGAAGAAGACAGGTGCACGACCTACAGACACATGAAAAAAAATGCTCATCATCTTTATTCATCAGAGAAATGCAAATCAAAACTACTTTGAGATATCATCTAACTCCAGTAAGATGAGCCCACATCACAAAATCCCCAAACCGGAGATGTTGGTGTGGATGTGAAGAAAAGGGAACACTTCTACACTGCTGGTGGGAATGCAAATTAATATGTTCCTTTTGGAAAGATGTTTGGAGAATACTTAGAGATCTAAAAATAGACCTGCCATTTGATCTTACAATTCCTCTACTAGTTATATATCCGGAAGAACAAAAATCACATTATAACAAAGATATTTGGACCAAAATGTTTGTTGCAGCCCAATTCATAATTGCTAAGTCATGTAAGAAGCCCAAGTGCCCATTGACCTACGGATGGATTAATAAATTGTGGTTCAAGTATACCATGAAATACTATGCAGCCTTAAAGAAAGATGGAGACTTTACCTCTTTTGTGTTGACATGGATGGAGCTGGAACATATTCTTCTTAGCAAAGTATCTCAAGACTGGGAGAAAAAGTATCTAATCTACTCAGCCCTACTATGAAACTAATTTATAGCTTTCATATGAAGGCTATAACCCAATTATAGCACAAGAATATGGGGAAAGGAGAAGGGGAGAGGAGGAGAGGGAGGAGGCTAGGTGGAGAGAGGGTAATTAGTGGG
Organism: Arctocebus calabarensis; assembly: GCA_963573935.1. Classification (NCBI taxonomy): domain Eukaryota; kingdom Metazoa; phylum Chordata; class Mammalia; order Primates; family Lorisidae; genus Arctocebus; species Arctocebus calabarensis. Next base: position 11,547 of record CAUYON010010503.1, on the reverse strand, counting down.
ACCACAACTATGGTGCATCTTAGAAGGGTACAGGTGAAACTTACTAAATGTAGAATATAAAGGTCTTAACACAATAACTAAGAAAATGCCATGAAGGCTATGTTAACCAGTTTGATGAAAATATTTCAAATTGTATATAAAACCAGCACATTGTACCTCATGATTGCATTAATGTACATAGCTATGATTTAATAAAAAAAAATTAAAAAAGAAAGAAAGGTCTGAAATCAATGTCCTCAGTCACCACCATTTTTAGGAAGCTTAATCATTTCCCCAGTAGCATCAAAATTCTTTCAAAACATTTTTTTTACAGTAATATGATTTTTGTTGTATCTGACATCCTTATTTTCTTTACTGTTTGCCTATTCATTGGGCATTTAAAAGTTGCTTTCAACTTTTAGCTGTTATAAATGCTGCTGCAGTGAACACTTTGTACACAAATCTTTGTCAGCATCTTTGATTATTGTCTTCATCTGAATCCCCAGAGGTTGGATTATTAGGTCAAATGCTATGGAAAATTTCTAGCTTCTTCAGATATACTGCCAAATAATGCTAGGAAAAAGTGGCATCATTTGCATTTTTCCAAGAGAAGCACCATTTCTGGCCTCCACTGCAGTGCAGACAGACAGTGGCTCCCCAGCCCTTTAGCCTCAAAGACCTATGTGGCTCCAGGGCTAATGGAGGACAGGTGGGACCCTGACTCCACTGGGTGGGCTCTTTATGTCTTTGGCTTCTTCCCAAATAGCAGGAAGCCCAGGCAGTTCACCCTACTCCAACCAACCAAGGGCTGGGCTGCAGGCCCCAACCTGTCTCAACCCTATCCTTCTCTCCAGGTCACTTAGACTGCTTTCCCAAGGGAAGAGTATTCCCTTTATGATGTGGGGATGAGCCAAGGTGATAATCATCCCTTTGTACCTGGATCTCTCCCCAAACTTTGTGTGCCCTGAGACCCAAGAAGGCAAGATGACGGAGGCCTCAGGTTACATTGGTGAGATCATTGAGGGAGGTGCGTGCAGCAGGTCCTGGGGCCCTCTGCCAGGAAAGGGACAAGAAGAAAGGGAGCAAGACTGGAAGAAAAAAAGGGGGAAGGAAGGAAAGGAGGAAAGGAGAACCCAAACATATCTCAGGTGCTTCTATGATGTATTGCACAGGGACCAGGAGGAATTAGAGTTGAATATAGCTAAGGAGACGACCACTGCACATCCTGGAGCTGCTCAGGTGACTGCCAGCCCAAGGCACTGCCTCCTTGTTCTGGCCCACCCAAGCATAACCAGTGCAAGCATTGTCTTCCTCAGCAGAGCCTCTTTGTCAGGAGCTTTCCTTCTTCCTTACCATGAACAGTTGTGGGGTGGAGCTCAGGTGGGGTGTTAGGTGGGTGGCATGGGGGATTCTGAGGAAGGTGGCAGGAACCACCTGGACTGGTAGGGCAAGTTAGGGCTAGTGAAGCTTACTGCCATGGTGTCATAGACTTTAACTGGTTATAATGTACATTATGGTACATTTTCTGTATTTTCCACATTTCAAAAGAAGGACTTGGTTTATCTTACGTCTTAATGGCTATGAATAGAACGTTCTGAAGCCAAACAAAGGAATGGAGCAGTGATATACATGGAAACATGATGCTAAATGTAAGAAGAAGGTATAAATGGGCCACATATTGTGTAGAATTTCATTTGCTTAAAATATCCAGAATAGGAACATTCATAAACAGAAAGAAAGGTGATTGGGGCATGCAGGGATGGGAAGAGAACCAACTGGTGTCTTTCAGAGGTGATGAAAATGTTCTGAAATGAGAATGGTGATGGTTGCACAGCTTTGTGAATTGCACATGTTTAAAGGGGGTGTATTTTACTCAGCGGGAATCATGTCTTAAATAAAAAAAATTTGTAATGAATAAAGTTTTAAAGAAGAGTTAATAACCAGAAACATTTTCTGAGCGTGTAATTTGGTTCCTGCTCTGTGAATCTCTGAGGAGATAAAGCCTTCCCAAATCAGAAAAAGCAGTATTCGTGGGGAGCTTACAATGTATCCCAAGAGAGTCAGCTTCTGCCACCGGGTTTGGCAAAGACTCAAAGGCAGGAAGGAGTGGGGAATATGGTGGAAAAGGCAAAGGCAGGTCGTGATAAGGGGCTGTTGCTCGAGGAAGCTGGGGAGAGCTGACTGGATGAGGGGCATGCCACCCCATGGGGGAAGGGATTTTTGGCTTTTTTCCGTTTGATTCTAATTTAGACGTGGGATTAAAAATGGGAAAGCTGTAACCGATCAAATCCTAACCTTTGAGGCTGACTGATCAAATCCTAAACTATGAGGCCGACTGTCTCAGAGGTCATGGTCTGACTTTCTGGGCTGGTGCTGCAGATTGTGGTTCATGGCCTTGCCAGTTGGGAAAAACAGTTCCTCCGCTTCCTGGAGGATTTAGAAATTTCCAGGGATCAAAACTTCTTCATCCTCTTTAATTGGATACACTCTGTGGATAAATTTTATTCAGTGTTTTTATAAGAACTTCAGTAATACAAGCAATTATAATAAAGAATGACAATAATAACAATTATTATAAACGTTAGTGTTACTTCTTCACCTCATCTCATAGCAATTCTCAGATGAAACCCCATGTAATCCAAAATGATTCGTTTTCTTCCGCTTGCTGTCGGTAAGGCCCTCTGGTCAACTAGGACGATATAAAAGTGGCCGCTAGATGGTACCTGACAACTGAACGTCACCGGGAAAGAAACGATCGCTGCCTGGCATGGTCCCCCATCTGCAACCAGTAGCGTTTCTGGGCTGGGTCCACATGCCTAAACGCTTGCGCTTGCGGAGGCCGTTCCTTGTCTCCGGAGTGAGACTTCAAAAAATTCCTGCACAGGCGTCTCCGACGACGACACTCCACGAGGGACCGCGGGCGGGCTCCATTTCCCACGTGGAGGTCATTCTTGTGGTGCCCTACTTGTTCGCTCACTATGTCAGGGGTCAGTCTCTTGCAATAGAGAGGACTGGCATGGCCTGGAGAGCAGAGCAGGCAGAGAGAGAGGATAGGGACAGGCCGCTGCCCTGCGCGGCTGCAGGTCCTACCTGGACTCGCTCTGCGGAAACTTCACTACACAAAGTTTAAAGAAAATTTATCTTTGTAGGTATCCCTGGGCAAAGTTAAAATGGTGGTGCAAAAACATGATAAAGAATATGGATTTCAGCAATACTTATAATAAAAAATTAAGCAAAAGTAAGAGTCATTAAGAAGAGCTAAGTTAAAAAAACATTCTAGTACAACCCTACAATGCAATGCCATGAATATGTGTTTTGGTTTATTTTTATTTTCAGTGACATTGCAAGATGTTAAAGATGAACTGTTAAAAGTTAGAATAACAGTGAGATAATCAGGACACTTCAATTAAAATTCCTCAGACAAATCTTCAAAAGTGAAGGAGGTATAAAGACTTTCCCAAACAAAAACTGAGGAAATCTGTTTTTATTAGGCCTGTCATCCAAGAAATGTTAAAAAAGTTCTTTAGGAAAAAGGAGAATGAGAAAAGTAAGAAATCTGAATCTACATAAAGAAAGGAAGAACATTAAGAAAGAATAAGTGATAATAGAATGAAAACTTTACATTTTCTTATTCTTAATTGATAGAGCAGCTAATAATTTGTTCAAAATAATAAAAGCAATAATATGTTAGGTGATTATAGTTTATATAAAAGTGAAATGATTTACAGCAATGATACCAAGCACAAGAGGGAGGAGTTAGGATTTTTTTGTTATGAGGTACTTGCACTGCTCATGAACCTATGCAGTGTTATTTAAAAGCGGACTTGTATTAACTGTAAATATACATTGCAAAATCTAGTAAAACCAATAAAAAGGTATCCTTTCTTATTCTAGATCTAACAGGAAAGACTTTCAGTTTTTTCCGATTCAGTATGATACTAGCTGTGTGTCTGTCATATATGACTTTTATTGTGTTGAGGTAAATTGGTTCTATACCCAGTTTCTTGAGAGTTTTTATCATGAAGGGATGTTACATTTAATCAAGTGCTTTTTCACTTTCACTCATAATTTGTCCTTCATTCTGAAGATATGATGTATCACATTGGTTGCTTTGTATATGTAAAACCTTGCATTCATGGGATCATTTCCACTTGATCATGATGAATAATCTTTTTAATGTGTTTTCAGTTCATTTTGTTAGTACTTTGTTGGGGATTTTTGCATCCATGTTCATCAGAGATATTGGCCTGTAGTTTTCTTTTGTTAATTGTGTCTTTGGTTTTGATATCAAGGCGCTACAGATTTTATAGAATGGGTTTGGGAGAATTTTCTCCTCAGTTTTTGGAATTAAGTAGGACTGTTACTAATTATTCTTTGAGTGCTTGGCAGAATCCAGCAGTGAAACCATCATGTTTTGGAATTTTCTTTGATGGGAGATTTTTTATTACTGCTTATATCTCATTACTTGTTATTGGTTAATTTAGGCTTTGGCTTTCTTCCCAGTTTGGTTTTGATAGGCTGTATGTGTTCAGAAACTTATCCATTTCTTCTAGGTTTTCCAATTTATTGGCATGTAGTTACTCAAGGTAGTCACTAATGATTCTACCATTATCCTTCTACTGTTGCAGTTTTGAAGTAATATGCTAACAGGATTATTAAAGCATCATTATTACAAGATTAAAGCATCATTTAGGCATATTATTAAAGCATCATTAAATATAAGAATATTTGGAAAATTTTAGAAAAAATATTTTAGCTTGGAGAGTAAGTACTAATTTAATGATCTATTGGCCTAATATAAAACAGTACCACTCAGGCATTTATCTCTAAGAGTTTTGCATATCTGTTATTAGTGGAGTATGATTGAGGTCATTATTCAATTTCTGCTCAAGTACAAGTTGTCTGTAGTGAAGAAAGAATTTGATTGTAGTATCAACAGAACCAGATATAACTCCTTGATTCTAATTATATATCTTAGAAAAATGACTCATCAAAGCTATTAAATTCCATAGCATCATTCAGGTAAGATCAAGCTTTGTATTTTTCATCAAGGAGTACAATAGGCTTTCTTTGGTGCAGAAATTGGGTCTAAGATTGAAGCAACTTATAATTTTAAAAGGAACTTTTAGGCTATGTTATTTTGATGTTGTCAAGATAGCACAATTTTACATCTTATACTTTTCCCTTTGATTAATTTATAATTTGGAATCAGTTTGTGATTAAAAAACAATTCAGTGTGCCAGGCATATTGTGACAATCACTTGTAGGGACAGCTACTTGGGAAGTTGAGGCTGGAGGATTCCTTGGCTCCATGAGTTCAAGACTACCTCGGGCAACATAGTGGGACTCTGTTTCAAAAAAAGTAATCCAATACTCCAAATGCTATTCAAAAACACTTTTTTTTTTTAGACAGAGCCTCAAGCTGTCACCCTGGGTAGAGTGCCATGGCATCACAGCTCACAGCAACCTCCAATTCCTGGGCTGAAGTGAGTCTCTTGCCTCAGCCTCCCAAGTAGCTGGGACTTTAGGGGCCCAGCACAATACCTGGCTATTTTTAAATTGTAGTTGTCATTCTTATTTGGCAGGCCCGGACTGGATTCGTTCTGGTGTGTGTGGCTGCTGCCTTAGTCTCTTGAGCTACAGGTGCCCAGCCCCAAAACACTTTTTATATAATCAAATAGAATTGTTATCTCTTAGGGCAATGTTAAAATGGTTTCCAGTCCATATCTGTTAAGTTCAACCCAAGTATTTCTATGCAAACTAATATGTTTGAAATAGAAATGATATCGTAGTTGAGCTCTGAATTGAGAGTTATTTACTTTAACAATGGTGATTAGATTGATTAATGACATTTATCTGGAATTTTCAGATAATGCCTAGACAAATGCCCAAGGTCCAGTAGACTCCTAGCCTTTGTGCGTGTGCCTGTGTGTGTGTGTGTGTGTGTATTTTGGGGGTAGTAACAGTTTTGGGAATTTGTCTTACATAAAACAATACCACCTTTCATGAAATGACTTGAGAGGAGCTGAAAAATTCCATTATCTTGGCTTCCTGCTGAACAAATGTCTGCTTCTCTTTCTGACTCATGCTGATGCAACCCTCACTTAGCTTTGCTTCTCCAGTGAATATGGAGAAGCTTTATTATGAAAGACAACTTTGAATTCATTCCCAGGTGGTGGGTGGTTGTCAAGCTCATTCCTTTCTGTGCACTGCAGGAAAATTATTGTGAGCTACCTGCAAGACAACAGATTTTAAAAAGAGAAGGCAAAATTCAATGAAAGCCTAAAGTCGAACTGGGAAAATGGTAAGCCTTAAATTATAGATTGACATTGGAAAAATAATGACATGTAATCTAAGAGAAAAATATTTTGAAGACTGTCAGAATATGTCCCTTAAAAGTTATTTATTTGTGAGAATTGTATATTGAAGATCTGTTGTATTTTCTTTTATGTTTTATTTTAAAGGTGCTAAAATTACAGGGAAACAATTAGAATAAAGTAAGCCATATTATTATTTTATCATTACAGTTATTTCAGGTCTAGAGACATTCTTGAAATGTACCTACAGTACATGCTATTTCAAGGATTTCTGCATATTTTGGAATGGGTTCTTCATTAACTTACAATTTCTAAGAAAATTACACATTAACCAAATCCCCTGTCTCCCTCACAGCTTCATTTCATGGGGATAAGACACTGACCTGAGGTAGTCTTGAACTTATGGAGTCAAGGAATCCTCCAGCCTTAACTTCCCAAGTAGCTGTCCCTACAAGTGATTGTCACAATGCCTGGCACACTGAATTGTTTTTTAATCACAAACTGATTCTAAATTATACATTAATCAAGGGGAAAAGTATAAGATGTAAAATTGTGTTATCTTGACAACATCAAAATAACATAGCCTAAAAGTTCCTTTTAAAATTATAAGTTGCTTCAATCTTAGACCCATAACATTGAAGTTCTGAACCACACTGTTCTGTAAAGCTAAAATAAGAAGACGATCAAAGTATGATTTTACAAATCATATGGTTTATTTCTATACAAAGAGAATTTGTGTCCTTAGGTTCACCATGGTTGAAGTGGGGAAGGATAATGTGAATAAGTCCCACAGGGGATCCACTCAGTAGACGAGGTACTTTAACCACACAGTGAGAAGAGGTCCAAAATTATTAAAGTCTAGTTGCTCAATTAGGAAGGAAGTGTGTCACTGTGGAAAGTAAAGTATAGTTCAAGTATGACATGCACTTCTTTTGACAAGTGATTCCTTGAGACAAATGGTGTCCAACACAGGGGGGATCATCAAAGACACATGAGGTCCCTCCATGCTAGAGTGTGGGGCTGGTGCTGGTGGCAAGTCTGTGGCAGCCCAAGCCTATAGTCTTCCAGAAAATGGCTTAACATGCAGCCCTGCAACAGAATATGCTATTTTCAGAGAAGATACCAAAACCTGCCTAAACTCTCACAAAGTGACCATCAAACTCCTAGGTGTGTGTGTGTTTTGAAGTACAGTAATTAAGGTCAGTAAGTCACATACGAGGTCTGATAGGGTGTTACATCATGTTCTCTAGAGGGTGAGGAAATACACTACAAGTTCTTGTCACAGCAAAACATGTCACTCACATAGCTAGCTATGTAAGTGTTTGCAATCATTTCAAAGCTACAAAACACCATTGGACTACAAACTTTCTGATTTATGTGCTCCTTCTCTGAGGAATATCTTTTGGTTATCTTTTCCCAAAATGGTGAATGTTTTTCCAAGTGAAAATGAGAAAATTAAATTACAAAATTATGACTGTAATGATGTGAATCTTTGCAGTGCTCAAGGTACAAATAAGAAAATGACATGCCCTCTAGTTATGATTTTGTTTTATTCTTCAGTAGTAGCCCAAAATGTTTTTTGTAAAAGATAACATATCTTTTTTGTTTTTAAAGGTAGCATTTCAATGATTAAATGAAGATATCTATGTTGCAGCTCAAGTTTGGCACTTGAAACTCTGCTTTGAGTATTCTGACCTTTAATATTGCATATGAATTATAAAAATCAGTTTTGGAGTTTATATTGAAATATGATACTTAGTATTTTATATGGGAAGTGTTTCCTCCTTTTTTAAAACAAAGTAGAGAACTTTTAAGGTGGATGTCAGTCAAATAAATCTACTTAAAAGCAACTTTTTAATCCTTGAGAAATCACTCATACCATACCCACATAAAGAAAAACATTGAAATGACTGTTATTCGGCCCAGTGATGATCAAAACTCTCTAAATCTTTCATAAGCCTGGAAAATAAAGCCAGGCTTTCTTAACCATGCTACATAGCAAGTCAAACGTTAATGCAATACCTGGGAAACATTGCAAGATACCTCTGACTAACAAGATCTTATTACAGGCAGAGAGACAAGAGTGTTAAGAAATGTACATACTTCTGTGTGGGGTTAGTAGCTTGTGGGTTGGGAAATGTGGATACAAAGAAAACTGTGACTCCAGCAAGATACTTAATATTTGTGTTCCTCTTCTCCTTTTCTTGATTATGGCAGAAGACTTTGCATACAATTTTCTAGCTGTGTAAAACACAAATTCTTTAGTTATCACTTTTCTGCAATACATTAAAATCCATTAGGAAATCACATTAAAGAGAAACATGATTACAGAAACAAAATGATACTGCAATACTACATCAAGTCATCATGTATAATTATGTTTTTAATATTATATTTATAATTAATTTACAGCCACATGCAAAGCTTTTCATATACTTGATTTAGTGTTTTTCCTTTAGAAAAGCATGATGGGAGATTTTGGAAAAGAGAGAGCTTATTATAAACCCATTTATCTTGATTTTTAACACAGTATAGTTGCCCCTTAATATCTGTGGGGAAAGGTTCCCAGGACCTTCCGGAGATACCAAAATCCGTGGATGCTCAAGTTCCTTATGTAAAAAGGTGTATTTACATATAACCTACACATAACCCGCCCAAATAGTTTAATCATCTCTAGATTACTTATGATATCTAATACAATGTAAATAACATATAGTTGTTTAGTTTTTATTATTGCATTGTTATTTTTTATTCCTCCCCCAGATATATTTAATATATTTGATCTACTATATTCATTCAATATGACGTTCAAGTTAATGAATATTCATTTAATATGAATGAATATTCAATATTTAATTCAGTGAATTAAAAATATTCACTGAATCCATGGTTGTGGAACACAAGGATAGGGAGGGCCAGCTGTAAAATCTCTGAACTTGAGCACAGAGACTGGCACTGCACTAGCACTTTATCATGTAATAATTATTCCAGAAAAGAAAACTGCTGCGTGTTTCCAAATATATTCTAAAATATGAAAAATAAAATGAAAATTTTTATTCTCCAAACCAAATAAAACTTGATAAGACTTAGGAAATATCCTCAAATCTGCATCAGGAGTTTTCTTCCTCTTTAGGTGGTTTGCAGATTAGGTACAAACTGGACAGACATCAAAATCCTGATTCTTTGATCTTTGATTTTACAAACTTGGATGATGCATTGCTTCACCATTGTGAGATGAACATTGAAGAAGGAATTATACAGTAATGCAGTAATTAAAATGATAACTTCCTAGCATTAATGACTTTAAGCAAAAAATCAATAATTAATAACCAGGAAAAAGATGCTCAATCAGTGACCATTTTTCATAAGTAAAAATAGGAGTCAAATATCATTATAGTGTTTAGTTTGTTTTTATGTGTTCCATGCTTTGCTTCTGCTTAACAATGAGAATCTTTTTACGTTATCATTAATATTAGACCATTTAAGATGCCAGGGTTTGCTTTACTTCATAAGGAAATATTGTCAAGTTTATTATTGAATAAAGTTTAAATTGATACTTCAATGGAAACCAATTTCCATGGGATCATAAAACCACAAATGATGTAGCAATTTAAAATAAGAAAAATAGCTTTATTTTGATTAAAATGAGGATAAATAATAAAAAACCCTTGAGGGCCACACCTGTGGCTCAGTGAGTAGAGCACTGGCCCCATATACTGAGGGTGGCGGGTTCAAACCCGGCCCTGGCCAAACTGCAACAAAAAAAATAGCTGGGCATTGTGGCAGGTGCCTGTAGTCCCAGCTACTTAGGAGTCTTAGGCAAGAGAATTGCCTAAGCCCAAGAGCTGGAGGTTGCTGTGATCTGTGATGCCACAGCACTCTACCAAGGGTGACAAAGTAAGCCTCTGTCTCTAAAAAACAAAAAAAAACAAAAAACAAAACCCTGAGCATTCATGAAGTAAATTTTGTAAGTAAACTACAAAAGTAAGTAGTACTTCATGAAGTAAGTAAACTACTGGCTTTTGAGGAAAATAATTTAGATATTAAATCTGTAAATAAAACATTTTTTTCTGCATCTTTGGACATGTTTTAAGTTAAATATTTTGAGGCTTAAAATAACACATTATATTTTTTTTTGAGATTTTCCCAATTATAAATACACTACGAAGAAAAGTAAATTGTGAAAGGAGATAGACAACAGGTTCAGTGGTAACTAATGGCATCATATAAATTGTTTAAAAAATATTTTCCTCTTTGTAAATAACCAATTCTTGGAATTGATCTCTTAACTTACATGATAGCACTAATGAGTGATTTATTTTATGACTTTTCCCCTCTTGGTATCCCTTTGCTTTGTGTCTTTTTATCATCAAAATTACTCTCTATTTGAATGTTTGCTTCTCTTGGAACAAATTGCTAGGTTAACAGAATGCAAGTAGACAAGTCATCCTGACAGCTACAGAAGTTGATGCTGTCAAATTTCTTCTATTAGGGAAGATTTTAGCAAGTAGAAGAAAAACTTTTTCTTCCTTATAATAGATCAAAAGCGTCATGTCACAAGCATAAGAAGCATTTGTCATGCAGAAACAAATTCCTTTTCTTAAGTTTATGAATAATTACATCGTGAGTGACAATCAAGATAAAAACTGTACTTTTGTCTAAGCGCACATGTAATCATGAGTAATGTGCTTCCTGAAAGATGAGCAGGTATATTCCTTGAAAAATAATATCACACTTATCTGCCTTACTTAGCAATCAAGTATAATAAAACGTGATATTTCTCTAGTTCAGGCAAGAAAAATGTGATCAAAGTATGTGGAAAATTTACAGTACATGTCTGTGAATGGTCAATCCAGAAACTTTCACTTGATGAAAAAACTAGGATTAACTTTGCAAGAAAAAACTATACGGATTTATTTTAGAATGCCATTGTATTCGTATTCTGACTTCTTAATTTTTGGCTCTGTTTAATTCCTCCAGAACTCAGATTTTTAGTTAAGGATTTTTCTGGGCAAGCTCTGTAGTGGATACGGGATAGCTGGATCCTAGCTCTGGCCTGTTTATTAACAAGCTGCATTATTAGTCTTTGCAAGGCATCCATCTTTCTTTCTTTTTTTTTTTTTTTAATAATTTTATTGAATCATAATTATGTACATTGGTGCAATCACAGGGCACGATTCATATACATTCAGAAATATTTTGATTGTACTGTTACAGATATCCTTCATGGCATTTCCTTGATCACTATATA